>JASDQU010029971.1:28672-42068 GCA_032191745.1 Picea mariana | reverse complement strand
AGACTGAGACAGTCGCTCAAGAAGATTCTAAGGGGCACACAATAAGGCAAGGTCCTTATTCCTTAGAGGTCCTTAGTCTCCCACGAGGTCACCTGATGGTGTATTGACTCCAAGGGTTGGACGTCTACCAAAATTAGTCAAAAGGATAGTGGCACCCTTGGAGCACATAGTGCATCTTGAAGGGCACGTCACACAAATGAAACATGAATAAAGGTGAGTGGCACCCTTGGAGCACGTAGTGCATCCTGAAGGGCACGTCATGATTTTTAACACTAGTGAGTCAATGAACCTAGGTGTCTAAAAAAATATATTTTATTTGTCGTGATCAGCCTTAAAATAAATGTTGTGTGAGAAAAGCATATTAATTATAAATTTTTCCCTTAAAAACAAATTGCTAAGCCTAGTTGAAATTAAATCCTAGGTCTAAGTTAGGATATGAGGACTAAAAATTAATTAAGCAATTAATAAAGGGGGGATGAATAAAAATCAAATTTAGGATTTAAAGGAGAAATAAATTATCTAAAAAAATTAATTACTAATATGTGGAAAGACTCGCTAATTTGGAACTTAGACGGAAAAGGGAAATTAAATGAAAGATGAATGTGGAACATAGAAAGGAATCTAGTCTTGAGAACTTTCCTAATAAGAACTCAACTAAGATTTAATAAAGGCGTCAATCATTAAGGGAAATTGAGGGAATAAAGGGACAAAAAAGAGCATTTCTAGGAATGCTTTTTGGTGGGTGAGGGAAATTGGCAAATTACTTTATTTAATTAAATGAATTTCTGGTGCAACTATGGGATCAGGTGACAAGTGTACGGGGGAGAATATTTTCTAATAAAAATTTAATAAAAAGAATTTAACGTTCATTTGGAAAGTCGTCACTAAAATAACTCTATAAAAATAATGGAAGGGAAGATGAAGGGATCACGACTGGTATGTGTAAGGTTATGTTGTCGGATTTTTCTTGACTGATTTTTATGGTGGGAGTTGGGATACCCAACTTGAATAGAGAGTGGTAGCTCGACCTTGCAAGGCAAGCTGGGAGATAGTTTTCTCTGGTTGTGTGTGTGGCCCCTTTGCGGCTCGGGGGGCTCAAGGGGAAGAAAAGTACCCCTAGCATTGGCTGGGAGGTATTGGTGAGGTCTCAATGATTATCAAGCAGGAGCTGGATGGAGTGCAAGCGTGGGACAACCACTTTGGATTCTTTGCCTTTTGTTAAAGTACGCCTTTAAAATTTGCAGTTGTAATTTAGTTAAAAATTGTACATAGATTCATGTGTTGTTGATTTCGTATTGGATGTCTATTATGGTTGGAAAGATTGCTTGAGTTGGTTAGATGGGATTAAATTTTGACGGATTGGTTTTCTTTTATATCTGCGCCTTGTTTATTTTCTTTGTGCCTTGGAAAAATTTCATCTTTGCGCCTTGGATTTTTTTTATATCTCTGCACCTTGGATTTGCTTATATCTGCATTTGGATGTTCTTCTCTCATTGTGTTTTTCTCCCTTCTTAGCGAGGCTTGGCCTAGCCTCTCCTTTCATTTTCTCATTGCACAACGAAATGACGGGCCCAGTCCCTCTCTACATCTTGCTGGTTATTCTTTTATACTTACATTTAACTTGGCCTTCAACTTGTAACCTGAAAATGTTTGTGTTTTTCATTTCTCTTGTTGTTTCTTACTCAACAACAATTTTGTGTTTCCCAGAATTGGTGTTTTTGTTTTACACTGTTTCTTACACAACAAAAATGTGTGTTTGCCTAGACTTGACATTAATGTTTTTTTATTTTCTCTTACACAAAAGTCATCCTCTCCTTTCATCATTGTCCAAGGGCATCCTTAACTACTCAAACTGCAGAGAATAGGTCCGAAATGTGATGATGTTATAACCCTTTCTTTTTGCAATGTTTGGTGTATTATTATTCCATAAACTCCACAAAGGCAATTGATATCTAATAAATCTCAACAATCCGGGTAAAGGAGCAAAACATCACTCTCCTTCCACTTATTTTAATATTGTTTACTATCGAAGAATTGCATAGGTTAATATTCATCGGTTGTTATTAGTATATCCTTGTCACATCTAACTTATCTACACAGTCCTTCCCTTCATTCATTCAACATTTGTAATGTGTTTGGGTGGTTTAAAATCTGGTGCATATAATCATGTAAATGTTGTCCTAGGTCACAGAATGGAAGAACCCTTGTTCCTTCTAAGTTTTGACCCATTCACTCAGCGTATTGACAACCTTTCCTCAGTGTATTGACAACCTTTTTCCTCAATATATTGAGAGCCTTTCCTCAACGTATCGACAACCTTTTTCCTCAGCGTATTGATAGCCTTTTCCTTAGCGTATAGAGAATCTTTTACCTCTGTGGATTGATAGATTTTCCCTCTGCGATTTGACAATTTTCTCCCAGTGAGATACCCTCCCACCTTAGCGAAATCATAGTCACACTCCTACTTTGTTTAGGTGTGTACCTCAGTGAAATTCGGGTGCTAATTCCCAATGTTTTTCCCTCTTAAGTTTAATGATTTTATATTCAATTTAATATTTTTTTTAAATGCAGGATTCGATTAAGGAATGGTTGTTTCATTGTATAGCGGGATTTCTCCCTCACCATTATATTTTTTTTGTAATTATTTAAGGATGATAAGTTTTCATTAATGTGCATTGGTTTAATAGTATTATAATGGTCTATTATTGAATCTGTTGTTTATTGAATAATGATTCTATGTAAATTTTAATGACAACCAGTTTTAATAATGATTGTTGACTCAATAATATTATAATGGCGTATTATTGATTATGATTGTTTTATTGAGTAATGATGTTATGTGATAATTATTGAATGTGTTTATTGTTCAAACATTTATATTAATGATGAGAAATATGTATAATTATAACTACACTAGTAGGGGTGACAACATAATAGAACTAGCGATGAATGCAGGTGTTAGACATTAGACTAGAAAAATAATTGCTAATGAAATGAATGGTTGAACTAGGTAATGGACCTCTTGTGCACAATAAATTATAAATAAAGGATGGTTGTAGACATTAAACATCTTGCAGGAAATAAATCATAATGTAATGTATGTTGATTTAGAAATTACTACCTACGCCATTACAATTTTTAATGTATGAGGGATTAATTATAGTTTTCTAATGTGCCTCTGAATATGGTTGTTGCATGATTGGATTGATTGGGAAAATATTGTTTCCTTAATTATTATCGAAGTATGACTGATTCTTTTATTTTATTCTCTAGTGCCTTTCTAAACAAAACCAACTTATCTTGCGCCTTGAATTTTTGATGTGGTGAATGAATGTTAGACCTTAGATCTTGCGCAACGAATTAATTGATGATACTCTTGCGCCTCAATTCTAGGCGATGTTAAATTTTTATGTTTTGATTCGATTTCCTTACGCAACTTCTGTATACAGTTGTTTACCTTACGCCTCCTCTTCTGTGGTCATATGATGGATTAAAAACCCTACCTTGCATCATTAATGTACTAACGAATGATGAATTAACAACATTTACTTGCACCATTAAAATGTTATGTATGTTAGGTGACAACTAGAGTATCGTTACACCTTCATAATTATTGTGGTTGATTGAGTTAGAGTGAAGGATTAGATCTTGTCACTGAGAGGAGGGGGGGGTTGAATAGGTGACACAACAATTATATCAATTTTTCATTTATTAATGCAAATAGAATTTTAACACAGTATTTTATCATGGAACCCAATTGGGAAAACGACAATCTCTTTTCTATTAACTACAAAACTTGTTTTACATGTTACATAGAAGGAATATATTCTTCCATTTAGATCAACACCAACTGATCAGGATGCACCCACACCCTAGTTCACCAGCACCAACAGGCAGGAGGCTACAACCCCCTGTTTAGTTAGCTACAACTGACAAGGAAGAACCAACTCCCTCTGCAGACACCAACCTGCCCTTGCACCACCCAACCACCCTTGATTTTCTGAATCTGGACAAGCTTCTGTATAGAGTCTTTTACTACATCTCTCTCTGCTTCTCTGATTTAATATATTCTTTGATTCGGACTGCAGGGACACTCTTCCTCTCAACACTCTTCCTTGATTATATATTCTTCAAACGGTGTGAGAGTGACACAACTGTGTCCCCTTGTTTTGACCATCGCACCTCTTCAATTAATTAATCTTAATTACTGCTTATTTATTTTACCGTAAAGGTTTTTCATAAATTGATCAAAGTCATGGATCAATTTCATCTTTTTAATTTGATCTAAATCTCTACTATTATCACAGTATTATAGTTCTGCATAGGTACTTCCTTCAAACCATTTCTATGTGATCACAAGCGTAGAACCATGGGCTTATCAACTTTAGCAACTTATTATCTTTTGCCTGTTAAGACCAGTGGTAGTAACCAGATGCTAAGCCAAATGAGTGCTTGAGCACTTATCAAATCAACGATCACAATTCAATCTTATGACGAGATGGACGGCTGACAAGACTTCACCCTTCAGAACTTCAGGTTTTCAACTTTTCAAATATTCAAGACAAATCAGATGGTTATTTCACGGAACCAGATCAACAGTCATATTTGATCCTTACACTCATCCTTTCATTGCTAAATTTGATGGCTAGGATTTAATCAAGCATCGAGATGGATGGCCACCTTTTACTCCGGGTCTTAGGACTTCAAATATTTCAAATCTCAACCCCTTATTTCCTCTGGAATGATCACCTGTTGAGTCAGTGATAACACGGTGGAGACCTCTTGCTGTCGGTTAACGTTTCCACTTACACTATCCTTCCACTATAGTAGATCAATGGTTGAGAATATAACCGACATCAAATAAATGGTCGAGAATTCTCCTGAAGTAATCTTTCAGATCAGACGACTCATATCCTTGCTGACGTGGTCTCCCATATGCCCTTTGCTGACGTGGTTTTCCATGTATCCTTACTGACATGGTCTACCAACCGTCCTTATTCATTTTGGATTTCCGAGCTTCGAGTATTCCAAATATCAAAGTTTCTGGAGCGTAACCTCCTCACATATTTAGACCTGAAGTGAAAGATGTTCGTTCTATCTGGATCTTGGATCAATGATGCGATCTGTCTATGGTGCAACTCTTTTATCTTATCACATCCTTCCAGTTAGAATGATCTAACGACTGACGAAAATTCGCATAAATGAGATCTCAAATATTACCTTTCTTATCCTATCCTTCAACTTTAAAGTGATCCAATGTTTATGAAGACACTGAAGTAGATCAACGATCGATTATGATTGCAAAACCACAATTTGCGAGTGATTTAACTCGACACCCAAATTCCACAATATGAAGTTGTGAGTTTTTGGTGAGTCAACCACAGTCGTTGATCTTTGAGGCTATAAGATCGGATGGTCTTGAATAATTGTGGGATTGGAGCAAGAATGATATTTAATTCTCCTTTTGATCTCTGTAATTCATCCCTGTCATTGATCTAGCGATTGCGCATCCGACGGTCACAATTTAATATGGCTTAATCTCATCGTTTGTTGGATCAACCGCAGTCATAGATATTTGGATCTATGATATCTGACAATCTAGACCGATTGCGGTATTGTAAATGATGAGTATTTTAATTCTTCTTTCGCTCTCCATAATTCATCCCTGCCGTTGATCTGGCGTTTTCACATCAACATTCTGTATTTGATCTGAGTTTCATCACGCCATCTCTTCTGATCTTTGATATTTGTATATCAATAACCCTCCTGAGCTTTTATCATAGGAACATTGTTGATCCTATCATGATCAACAATAATCACGAATTTCTTCATCCTATCTCTGCGTTTGCTAACCCTCCTGAGCTTAACCTTGTTGCTCTTCTTATTATGACTGTTGACATCAATGACAACACATGAATGAAAATATGTCCAACAATATCCCCCTTTGTCATTGAGGGAAACACACTAAATTCATACACAAACTCCCCCTGTGATGTTACAACTCTCCTCTGAAGTTACTCTCCCCCTTTGAAATCAATGGCAAAGGGTTTCTTCTCCTATGATCTGTCTGTCTAAATACTTCTGATCAGAGACTTGACCATTGGTAACTCCTCTTGCAATCACACTTTTACTGTCATAACTGAATGACTCCTTCTGATGTTGACTGTTGTCTCCCCGTGAATAGATGCTAGCTGATGCATTATTTTCTTGAGAGATTTAGGTTGGAAGAAGGATTGCTCCCAATTTTTTCTTGAGATATTCAAATACATCTCTGCTTAAGGTTTTTTTNGGATCAACTGCAGTCATAGATATTTGGATCTATGAGATCTGACAATCTAGACTGATTGCATTATTGTAAATGATGAGTATTTTAATTCTTCTTTCGCTCTCTGTAATTCATCCCTGCCATTGATCTGGCGTTTTCACATCAACATTCTGTATTTGATCTGAGTTTCATCTTGCCATCTCTTCTGAGCTTTGATATTTGTATATCAATAACCCTCCTGAGATTTTATCATAGGAACATTGTTGATCCTATCATGATCAACAATAATCACGAATTGCTTCATCCTATATATGTGTTTGCTAACCCTCCTGAGCTTAACCTTGTTGCTCTTCTTATTATGACTATTGACATCAATGACAACACATGAATGAAAATATGTCCAATAATCTCCCCCTTTGTCATTGAGGGAAACACACTAACTTCATACACAAACTCCCCCTGTGATGTTACAACTCTCCTCTGAAGTTACTCTCCCCCTTTAAAATCAATGGCAAAGGGTTTCTTCTCCTATGATCTGTCTGTCTAAATACTTCTGATCAGAGACTTGACCATTGGTAACTCCTCTTGCAATCACACTTTTACTGTCATAACTAAATGACTCCTTCTGATGTTGACTGTTGTCTCCCTGTGAATAGATGCTAGCTGATGCATTATTTTCTTGAGATATTTAGGTTGGAAGAAGGATTGCTCCCGATTTTTTCTTGAGATATTTAAATACATCTCTGCTTAAGGTTTTTTTGAAAATATCTTCCACCTGTTCTTGTGTTGGAACATATTCCAGTTTAATGTTCTTATTTTCAGCCTCATCTCTTAGATAGTGGTACTTTATGGGAATGTGTTTCGATTTTGAGTGCTGGACAAGGTTCTTAGAGAGACTTATAGCACTTGTATTATCACAGTGGATAATAGCAGGTTCTTCAAATACTATTTTGATGTCTTGTAGGGTTTGTTTCATCCATTCCACTTGTGTGCAACATTATGTTGTTGCAATATACTCAGCTTCAGTGCTAGACAAAGAAATTGAGGACTATTTATTACTTATCCAAGATACCAATGACTCTCCCAAAAAGAATGCTCCTCCACTTGTACTTTTTCTGTCATCTACAATTCCTACCCAATCAACATCTGAATAGGCTTTTAAAGTGAATGAATCCTTGCTAGGGCACCACAAACCAAGATCTATGGTTCCTTTCAAATACCTAAAGATTATTTTTACATTTTGAACATGGCTCTCCTTTGGTGCTGCTTGGAATCTAGCCACCATCCTAACAACTTGCTTGAAATTGGGTATGGAAGCTGTTACATAGAGTAAACTACCTATCATTGATCTGTAGTGTTTTAGATCTACAACTTTGGACTCGTCATCCTTTCTTAGTTTTCATCCAACTATCATAGGTGTACTAATAGGTTTGCAATCCTCTAACTGGAATCTCTTGAGCATATCTTTAACATACTTAGACTGATGGATAAAGACACCTCTTTTGGACTGCATTATTTGTAATCCAAGAAAGAAATTCAGTTTTCCAAGAAAAGACATTTCAAATTCTTGTTGCATCATCCTAGCAAAGTCCTTACTCATTTTTTCATCATCACTGCCAAATATAATATCATCAACATATACGTCCAAAATAATCATGTTATTACCATCAATTTTATAATAAATATTGTTATCTATTGATCCCCTTTTTAGGCCCTATTTTTGTAAGTAAGAATCTAGTCTTGCATACCATGCTCTAGGTGCTTGTTTTAGCCCATAGAGCGCTTTCTTTAGTTTACAGACATAGTCTCCTTTGTTAGTTAATTGAAACCCTTCTGGTTTCTCAATATAGACTTCCTCTTCTAAATTTCCGTTGAGAAATGATGACTTGACATCCATTTGGTACACTTTAAATTTTCTATAGCTGGAGAAATCTAGGAACATCCTAATTGCCTCTAATTTGGCCACAAGTGAAAAGGTTTCTTCATAGTATACTCCTTCAAATTGAGCGTATCCTTTACATACCAATCTAGCTTGGTTCCTGATTACCTGTCCATTCCCATTCATTTTTTTTTATACACCCATTTAGTTCCAATGACATTTTTGTTTTTTGGTCTTGGAATTAGTTCCCAAGTTTGATTTTTTTTAATTTGGTCCAATTCTTCATTCATAGATTTGACCCAATTCTTTTATTTACATGCCTCTTTGATTGATCTAGGCTCAATATGTGACAACAATGCTATTTATGTTTGATACAGTAGTTGTCTTCTTGTGTGCACTCCATCATTCATATCTCCAATAATCAGTTCTCCGGGATGATTCTTTTGAGTAATTCTTGAGGGTGTATTTGTGTCTCTTCTCTGGAATTCTTTTCTTATCTCTCCATATTGAATATCTTCTTCATCTTCAATAGTATCCATATCATCCTCTTCCCTTTCTTTTTCATTCTCTTCTACTTCTTCTACTTGTGTGCCAATTGTCTCATCATCATCTTCATCTTCACTTTCAAGTACGGTGTCTTGATTTTTGATCCTTATTGTTTTTAGGTCATCCACCTTGACATTTGCACTCTCAACAATCTTATGTGATCTAAGATTGTAGCATCTGTATGCTTTCTTGTTTGAAGCATATCCAAGAAAAATACCTTCATTAGATCTGCAATCAAATTTTCCAAGATTCTCATCAAGTCTTTTGATGTAGCATTTACTTCCAAAGACCTTGAAGTATTTTACTGATGGAGATCTTCCAAACAATAGTTCATAAGGATTCTTATCACTATTAAACCTAAGTTGACCTCTATTCAATATGTATACTTCTGTTCTTACAACTTCCCTCCAATATCCATCTGACAATTTTGCTTCAATGAGCGTAGTCCTTGTAGCCTCTTGAACTGTTCTATTCTTTCTCTCAACAATCTCGTTTTGCTGAGGTTTTCTGGCAGCATAGAATTGTATTTTTATTTTATGGGTTTCACAGAAGACATCAAACTCTTTTGAGGTGAACTCACCACCATTGTCTGATCTAAGACATTTGATTTTTGTCTCCTTTTCATTTTCAACAAGGGTTTTAAAGGATTTGAATTTGTTAAGTGCTTTTGATTTTTCTTTGAGAAAACATATCCAACCCATTCTATTAAAATCATCAATGAACAACATAAATTAAGACTCTCCTTGAAAACTCATGGTCCTTGTAGGTCCACATAGGTCAGTGTGAACAAGCTCTAAAGGTTTTGAGGTTGAGTATTCTTTTGCCTTGAATATTATTCTAGTTTGCTTCCTTAGTTGACAATGTCTACACATAGCATTTGAGGGTTTTATGATCTTTGACAAGTTTCTTACTGCACCAAGATTGATTACTTTCACTAGATTGTCAAAGTTAATATGCCCCAAACTTCTATCCCATAACCAACTTTCATCTACTAAATTTACATGACACTCATTCAATTTTGCATCTAGTATATATGCATTTTTAGGAGTTCTAGGAGCATTACCAACTAATTTTTATATGTCTTCTCTCCTAATCTCACATTTTTGGGAATCAAAGATGCAAAAGTGCCCCTAATCACAGGTTTGGCTGACACTTAATAAACTGATCTTCAGTTTTTCGACAAGTAGCACATTTCTAGCTTTGTCTTTTCCCAAGCTCATTGTGTCTTTCCCAAGTATGTTACTTGAAGCACTATCACCAAATGTAACTTTACCCTTTTGTTTCTTTAAGTCTAAAAACTTGTTCTTGTTACCTGTCATATGTTTTGAGCACCCACCATCAACATACCAGAGATCCTTTTTATCTTGAGCTTTTAGGGCAATAAGACATTCCCTTTTTGATGTTTTTTCTATCCAAAGTTTCTTTTGCTCTCTAATGAACTTTGGATGTTATGAGACTTTCATTAATCTGAAATTAATGGCCTTATGTCCATAGTTATGACATATAAATCATTCTAGGTCCCCTTCTTGTAGAGGTGCAAAGGAGTTATAGGTTCTGCTTTTAACTCGATTTACTGCTTGGTTATCCTTAAGGATATAGTTCTTAACCTTCAAATTTTTCCTTCTATATGATCTACAATTTATAGCTTTGTGTCTGAAATTAGAGCATGCAAGGCAATAACCAAGGAAAATGTGAGGATACCTGTTTCGATAAAACTTCTTTGTTATTGTATTGTCTTCCTTCCTGATGGGTGGAAGTAATCCTCTGGAGTTCTGATAATTACTTATCTTCTCTTCATTTTTCTTGTTGAATGTATTGAGGAGAGCATCTACATAAGATTTTGAGTTAACTTGGCTTTCCTTTTGAGAATAACCTATTCCATTTTTATTACCTGAATCCCTTTGTGTGGTAATAATCTTGTCTAATATTTTAGAGCTATTTTCATATCTTGTTTGACTGATTTTTGCATCCAGTTCTTTTTTTATGTGAACTATTTATGCCTCCATTCTTTCACAGGTTATTTTTTTTTCTTTAAGAGACATTTCCAAACTTTCTTCGATCTTATTTTCTTCTAGGATTTGTTTTTTTAGGTTTCTCATGAGTTTTTCCATCTCCTTTTATTCTTGTTCATGTTTTCCTTTTGTTCAACTACAAAACTTTTCAGTTGTCTATATCTGGTTTTCTATTTTCTTAATTCATCCAAGGCACTGATAAGTTCTTCCTCCATATTAACTTATTCTTCATCTTCTAACTCTTTCTCATGTTTAATTTTTTCTATCTCATTAGATTCTTCAATACCTAAGAAAAGGACTTCATCATCATCAGATTCATCATTGTCACTAGACTCTGACGAACTGTTGTTTTCTTCTTTTGAGTAAAAATTATTTTTCCCTTCGTAAAACTTTTTCTTGTAGCTGGGTTGTTCCTTCTTCTTGTATTGTTTGGATTTGTTTTCTTCATATTCATGGTCCTCCTTGGGATAAGGATACTTGGATGAAAAATGACCAACTTTTCCATAGTTAAAATATCTGAAAGGAAGCTTGCCTTTGTACTTCCCTGGTCCTTTCTGAAGTTTTCTAATGAAATTGGCTTCTTCCACATTAGATTCTTCATGGTGGCTTAATTGAGGTTTTTGCTTATGATTTATCTTTGTCTTAGATGCTTTGAAAATTGTTTCATCTTTTGTTGATTTATCATTCCCTATTATCATTTCATATGCTGTGGAAATTCCATGGAGTTGATCAACTGTGAGTGTGTCTAGATCAGATCTATCTTCAATTGAAGAAATATTTGCATCATATCTCATAGGTAATGTGTCACATACCTACTGTGGCGTAATAAATTTTTCACCTTTTCTCGAGGGACAAAATCCTCGAAAACCTAAGGAGCTTAGCATAGGTTGTAGACATCACCTCTGCCTTGACAGAGTCTCTGCACAACCTCCTGGTCTTAAGGATCGTTCAGTTTCTTTTATGAGCTAAAGTGGCCCCTTTTGATTCCCAGCTGGAATCTTCTTCCAATCGATCCACAGGTCCTTCGAAAGTTCCCCTGTGCAAATAGCACTAGGCGTGAGCTCCACGACTCCCAAGTGACCATAACACTATGACTAAGGCCTATTCCCAAAGGTGCTTGTCGCAACTCGCCATCTAGTGAGTTCGTGAATCAAAGCTCTCAACTCCTCCTTTCCAATCTCGCGATACCCGAGATCACGAAATGGGTATAGCTCCCTTCTGTCAGCGCCCTCTGCACGTGACCACCAGCTAGGCTAAACACTAGCTCCCGTCGCAACTCATGAATTCGCAAGTCGAAGGGTTGAATCTCCATGCTCTTCCAGTGCGAACCTCCAAAACTTGGAAGTCAGCGAGGGTTGACCTTCCTTTCACACTTCTCGCAACTCGCCACTTCGCGAGTTATAGTGTCGAGCTCCCCTGCTCATATCTCGCGAATCCCTGAGAAGCGAGAAGTCAATGGAGTGTTGACTCTTTTTTCCCAGGTGACGCGTGTCCCACGCGGGCCCCACCTTGTGGTTCTGCCATGTGTCCACACTCGTGCCTCAGCTCTCGGCACTTTGTGACTTCTGATGTCGAGAAGAGGTTCTCTCAACCTCTGAACCTCCGAAGGCACGATGCACGTGATGAAGCTCCTAATCCAATGGTCCTCCCTTGACCTAGATCCAACGACTATCCTTGCTCCTCACGATTTCGCCACTCTCAACTTGGAGCACCCAACTCCTGGGATCTCATCTTATGAACCTCCAAGTTCGCGAGATCCTTCAATTTCTACCACCTATCCTCCTCAGATGGATGGTCCTGACCTTCTCGCAAATTCGCCACTCGCTAATTCTAGGCACCCAACCTTGGCACGTTCCCTTCACGAAACCCCGAGAAGCGATGTTAGCTTTCCCTTTCGTGTTATCTCTATTCGTGACTTCGCAAGTCAAAGGGTTGAACTCTCGTTCCCTTATCTCATGAATCCCCGAGTCATGAGAGATCAATGGGTGTTGACTCATTTTACTAGGTGACATGTGTCTGCCTATCTATCACACGGTCCCACCTTGCGGTTCTACCATGTCTCCCTCATCCCCAGCTTCGACACTTCACGACTTCGGTTCCTGAAGCGCTACCTTCTTTGTATCCCGACACCCGAAGTGCCTAGATCCCGAACTCCTCACTACTCCTTATCGCAACTCGCGACTTCGGGACCTTCGGGACAAATGTCTTGACCTCCTATCCATTGATATGCCGAAATGCCAAAATTTCGACACATCGTCAATGCGGGTCCCACAACAGAACTTCTCACCTTTTTGGCATTTTGGACTTCGTGACTTTGCGAATCCTGATGCTAAGCTTTCGATTCTTCAACCCACGAAACCCCTAAATATCGAGTTCTGATGCACTTCACCAATAACTAGCTCACACAAATCCTTTCGCCCCTTGGAGACTTCGCCTTTCGTGACCTCGTGAATCTTGAGGCAAGGGTTTTAACCCTTCAACTCGTGAATCCATGAAATGAGATTACGCGAGTGATCCAACGGTTCTTATCGACTCAGATCCTATGGTCTGATTTCTCCCGAACTTAAAACTTGAAAATAGGATTACCATAACTCCCCTGCTCCTCTGCAAGATCTGACAGCTCTCGGGACTTCGTGAATTCTCCACGGAGAATTTTGACCATCCAATGCCTCCTTGACGACTCTTGCGAAGAAA
>JASDQU010029970.1:27759-38685 GCA_032191745.1 Picea mariana | reverse complement strand
TAAATAATATATAAGAAAAAATATTTTTATTATTTTATTTAAATTTATTAATGATATATTTATTTTTTATTTAACATAAATTTTGTTTATATTATATTTATTTATTTTTATATGATTAGAAAATTTAATATATTAATGGTCAATTAATGGTGAACCTACTAATAGTTTTTAAGGGATAAGTTTTTACTCTTTTCAAATATTTCTCTATGTGAATTATTAACCTATTTCCTTATATCCAAAAACAACAATTCAAATACTTCTCTATGTCAATTATTAACCTATTTTCTTATATCCAAAAACAACAAATTATTACCAAAGTAGAAACAATTTTAAGACTTACCACAAGTAACAACATCATTAAGTAACAACATCACTGATTAATGATGGATGAAAGTGCAAAGACAGAAAGTGGAATCACCAAAAACACTTTAATGATATATGGACCCCGGGATTATAATGACATTGTCCTTTCGTAATATATTTTTGCATTTCTGATACTTGTCCTTATTGCAGCGTGTTTATGCCATTCAAATGGTATAATTTAGTGTATTTGTACTCTATCACAAATAATGATAAAATTGATCCGTACATTAGTGACGTGCCACTTAACGTCTGAAGATATTGGAGAAACATGTCTTTCCCACTGTTAGAATTCAGAATTCAAGGCGACATAATGTCAATGACAGGTAACATTTCCTCCTCTCCAGTTCATAATTCAGAGAAGGCTACTTAATTTTATTTTACTTTAGAATTCATAGTTCAATGAAGTTTATATAATAAGTCGAATCTAAAATTTATACCTTATATAAATTTGCGTTAATTTTTTCCTAGAAAAAAAAAAGTCGAATCTAAAATTGCATTCTTTGTTAAAAAATCGGGTCGACTTGCATATGGAATGAGAAAAGCCCGGACATTGGACACTCCGACATCGAAGAAGAAAATCTTTCAGTTCCGTTAGATTTCTGAAGGGGTGCAAGAGAAATGGATTCTCCCAACCGTTTTAGTTCAGCAATTTTAGAATTTTAGAATTTTCCCAATTGTTTCCTACTTAATTTTAGGGGTGCAAGAGGAATGGATTCTCCCAATTGTTTTCTATTCAATTTTAGAATATGTAACAATATCGTGTGGAAGAGGTGCTATTTTTGCGATACTGTTAAAACAATATCGAATCTCATACGGAAGAGCTACTATTTATCTGAACCGGGTCGAAATAGAGCTTTTGCGGGCAGTGCAAAGAGCTAGTTCAAGACGAACTTTTAGCCTGCCCAGCCCAGTGATGGTTCCGCAGAACCAACTATAAATAATACATCCCGCTTCTGTGAATATTGTATTTGTGGGTTCTCCAGTCCTTTCCTTCGCTGTTTCTGCAAAAGATGGGGAGCATATTGGCCGTTGAATTCTTGATTTTGTTCGTCATCGTGAGCGCAGCAATCGCCCACTCTCATCAGCGCGCTACTCAAGGCAATGCACTGCGCTTGTGGCGCAGAAGTAGAAGACATAATAGACATAGCCTACAAACTGTAGAGTGGGGTTCTGATAACAGCCCGAGCCGCTTTTGGAATGATTCCGAATATTTGACAGCGTCAGAAGAGGATCACCTGCAAGAAGCCGATTATCTCCCGCATGGCCTCCCCGGACAGCCAAAGGGGATCAAATTTAGACAATACTCCGGATATGTAGCAGTTGACGCCGATGCAGGCAGAGCGCTTTTCTATTATTTCACGGAGGCCGTTGGAGATCCCTCAAAGCAGCCGCTGGTTCTCTGGCTTAATGGCGGTAAATTGATTTTAATATTTGTTTTTTCACTTTCGTTTAATATTAATTATATTGCCCTGTTTTCCTCGTCCTCACAAAGAGCTATGCGCGCAGGGCCTGGATGTTCGTCACTCGGATATGGAGCATTGGCGGAACTAGGAGCTTTTTACGTAAACCCAGATGGAAAAACGCTTCACGTCAATCGCTACGCATGGAACCAAGGCTAGTATTGCACTGTTTGTTGTTTTTTATATGGAATACGCTGTTAGTGTTCTGAATACGCTGTTTTTTTATATGGAATACGCTGTTTTTTTTAAATGTTTTGTGTTACATGAGCATCCCTCCCGAACTGTAACACTGGACTGGACTGTAAAGCGGCTCTACAAACAATCATTTATCATGTATTTCAACGACAACGAATTATGATTTTGCATCTAAATAATTATTACGGATTCTTTCTACAGTGGCTAATGTATTGTTTCTGGAGTCCCCGGCTGGGGTTGGTTTCTCGTACTCAAACACGAGCTCTGATTATTCAGAGAATGGCGATAGACGAACGGGTAACTTACAGAGTGTTTAGTTCTGTCGAAATATATGTAGAGAAGAGGAAACCCTAAACTTGTTGCCAGTCGATAAAAATGTTATCGTTGTTTTCTTCCAGCCAAAGACGCGTATGTATTCCTCGTGAAATGGTTCAGCAGATTCCCACAGTACAAATTCCGAGAATTCTACATTGCAGGCGAAAGTTATGCAGGTAATATCCCTTATATTGCCAAGTAATTGGATTAATACATGGATTATGTAAGTTATAATATAGCGTCACTGCGACCTGGACTGTAAGTTGCAAGTCATCTCTTTTTTCTTATACAAACTTGTCATGAAATTTGTCTGCAAACTGTGATATTTAAAAAAGAATCTAGGCTGGTTCGATGTAGAGAGAAATATTGATGTTTTTATGAGACTGTTAACGCCGATTATCGGAACATTACTGTAGGATATTACATTCCAGAGTTGGCTGCAACAATTTTAGAGCGCCAAGCGTTGTCGCAGGCGTCCTTCATTAATTTCAAAGGAATAATGGTGAGTTGAACTCAAATTTGGGATGAAAATAAATTCAATTTCAATAGTCACATACACAGATTGCATGCAGCAAAATAAAAAAATACTTTTCTGCTCAAGCTCTTACGATATAACTATAGCCTGGCCAAAATGTTGATTGCCCGGGACATACCGAGGCATGTATCATACGAACCACGAAAATAAAACTGGCCCAACTCCGTTGAAAGCCATCGTTCTAAATTTTGAGTTTTTGAAACTACAGTACAGAATCAATTTCAGGCATGCTCATTGAATTCATGCAGGTGGGGAATGGGATAATGAATAGTGTTACAGATGCTATTGGACAATTTACGTACCCGTGGACGCATGCATTGATATCGGATAAAACTTATGAGGCTCTGATCGGTAACTGTACCAAATCAGATGCGGATGGGATTTTGTGCGATATGTTAGAGGATATGATGGATATGGAAATGGGAAATATCAATGCGTACAGCATCTATGCCGCCAAATGCTCAACTAATTCTTCCAAATTGGTCTCAACTAATTCTCCCAAATTAGCCAAGGTATGTGGATCAAATTACAAATTTATATAGACATCTAGATAGTGGACATTCAAAAAGCCACGTTAGGGTTATGTAGACTTAACAGCAGCTGCTGTGATAGTTCATAGTTCATTTTCAGAGAAACTTTGTTTTAGGGTTTTGGTCTTCCGTTACCCATATTTTTTAAAATTCCGAAAACTAGTATAGAGTAACCGAAATTATGTCTCTAACGTTTGAGCTGAATTTTAACATCACAGACTGAAACTCAACTATGATTTTCAACAATTTTTTGTGAAAAATTAGATCAGAAAACTCGCCAAGAATATGGGCAATTTTGGGTGACCGCTGTCCATGGGAATGCGGCCAGCATTTTTTTTTATAACAATATTTTTCTTACAATAATTATAACTGCCGTGTTAAAAGCAGGAAGGAGCCAAAGCTCCGCGATATGATCCTTGCATCAATGATTACGTATACGCATATCTTAATAGGCCGGAAGTCCAGAAAGCCATGCATGCAAACGTAACAAACTTAACTTACAGCTGGAAACAATGCAGGTAACATTCCTTAGACCAAGTTACTAATGATTGTCAATTTGCACCAAATTTATTTTACCGTTGGACTTATAGTACCGTTGGACTTATAAGTTGATTTCTTGAAATGTGTTATAGTACCGTTGGACTTATAAGTTGATTTCTTGAAATGTGTTATATTGGCCAACGTACTAGGCGTCTTTATTGGAACGACTCTGCCTCAACTATGTTACCAATCTATCGCCGCCTGATTGCAGCAGGGTTTCGAATACTTATCTTCAGGTATGAATTTTGATAGTTCTTCTGTTGCAATCTATCCCCTGTAGTGCATCACGAGGATGTTATTTGATCAACAGAACAATTTATTAACGGCGTTTTCCTGTTTGGTTTTCAGCGGAGACACGGATTCCGCAGTGCCCGTGACCTCAACAAGACTTTCCATCAATGAACTTAAACTTCCAATTGAGACTCCATGGCACGCCTGGCTTAATGGCGACGAGGTAAATAGATAAGTTTCATTAATTTCACGTATAATGTCTTCATGATATGGATTTTTATGTCCAGAAATATCTGACGAAATAACTGATTCTATGCATGCATGCCCGTCAAAAATGGTGCAGGTGGGGGGATATGCTGTCATTTACAAGGGGTTGACATTTGCCACCGTTAGGGGGGCGGGGCATGCAGTTCCGAAATTTCAACCATCCAGGGCTTTAACGTTGTTCAAAAGCTTTTTGACAGGAAAACCCTTGCCAAATTAGTTTGATTCGGCCAAATTTCTTGGCAATGGAGGCTGCATGCATAACAGCTATTCCCCAATAATCTCTTACAATTCAATCTGTACGCCTAACCGTTCTACGCCAGTCGAGTGTGCATGTTCAAGAATTGTTCTTCGCCACTAATCTCTTCCACGGAAATCTTTTTATATGGTTCGAAAATCTGCATTGGTATGACTAAGTTTGTCAACATCAAATTGCTGGAAAATTTTAACGGTTCCGTGTTTCGGAAAAGTGAAAAATATCGAGTTTTAGCAAGACATAAAGAGCTGTCCAGGAAGTTAGTGTGAGGAAGATTGATTAAGACGATTGTTTTGTTGTTCACTTTGTTGGTAAGTTTCATTTACGACAAAAAAAAACAATCAAATGACACGAAAGGTTGTTCCTCAGGCCTTTGGATTATCTTGACATCGGGATGAATCCATAAAATTTGACCCTTATGTTAATCATACTCTGTGGATTGATTTAATTCAATTATTTGACGTAGCTCTTCAAGCAGTTTGATCTTTCATAAAAGAACGGATAAGATCCGCTACAAGAAACTTGGTGTACAACTCTCTCGAATATGTGACAAGATTGGTTACTTAACAAACATGCTTGTTGTGGTGGACTAATTAAAATTTATAAATCGAGTGGAAGATTGAATTGATTAATTGCCGAGTGTCAAAATTACTTCAATAAATTAAAGATAACTCATTGCTATTAAATGGAAATACGAAATAAGAGAGAGTCATCTTCAAAAATAATATGATGAGAATTAAATTTTCAAAAATTATATGATGACAATTAAATTTGGAATAATATGGATGAGAACCAAATTTCAAATTATCTTTAAAAAATAAATGTGTAAGAATTTAATTTAGCAAAATATGATATGTGAAATTGAAATTTTAAAGTCATTTACATATATATAATTTGAAATTATTTATAATTGGAGTGGTACATGTATAAAAAAAAAAGAAATTTCATGGTAAATCATATAACTAAATTTTCTAATTATTTATTTAAATATATATTAATTTAAAAGTAAATGATTTCGTTTTTTAGTATTAGTATATGATTTCATTTTTTAATATTAGTATATTTAGACACTTAGGACTTACTTAAGTTATTGGTCCATGATCTCTATTTAGAGATTATGGAAGGTCATTTGTCAATGATCCATTGTGACAAACTCTCTCTAGCATATTTTCTTTTGTATTAATAAATTTCTCCAAGTGATCATGTTGGTTGTGGATGTTTCTCCACATGCATTTTATTACTCAATGTGTTGATCATTGATCTAGTTGTGTGAGTGGTTAATGAAGGTGTTAGTCCTTTATTATAATACATGTGTAGTTGATTTTGTCATTTCTATACATTTCTAGGTTAAAATGACTATTCCATTTGGTTTGGAGTCATTTAAGATCTGTGATTTAATGTGTCTTAATCTAATTTGCACAAATGACTACTAATTAATCTATCTATCCTATCTTACTTGAGAACAATGTTTAAAACTAAAAAATGGAAATTAAAATGATTAATTTCAGAGGAAAAAAAATCATAATTCTTGACAATTGTCAAGCATAATAATTACTATGAATTACAGAAGATCACAACAATTAAATCCACATCCAACTTGTACTCAAGGGAAAGTTCATATATCTATTTATCATACATGAATATCTCTTATGTTGACTATTAATTTAAAACTGAAAATAAATATCGAGAAAAATAAATGGCAAGTTGTCCACAAAAAATTCAAAATAACATTAATGCATTCACATTACAATAAAAGAATAGTCTATTTATCATACAAAAATATCTCTTAGGTTAACTATCAATTTAAAACTTGAAAATAAATATCAAATAAAAGGAAAAAAATAAACAAAAATATCTCTTAGGTTAACTATCAATTTAAAACTTGAAAATAAATATCAAATAAAAGGAAAAAAATAAATGGTAAGTTGTCCCAAAAAAAAATTCAGGAAGCAAGCTTATTATAGTATAAGTCCAAATAAATCAATTTAACTTATCATACAAATAATCTGGATAATGATAATACATCTCTCATTTGATATACAATCCATTTTCAAGTAATTAGAGTTATGGAAAGAATTCAAATAAAACTAGAGTATAGGAATTTAAAAAAATTAACAAAAATGAAATCATTCAAAATTGACATTACTCCAAATAAATTTGCCAAAAACTTTGGGTCTTCAAAATTTAATTAAAACTTATAAAAATAATCTTCTATTTCCAACCCCTTCTCCTTCTCCTAAATTACATTAAATATCAATGAGATCCTAAGATTAAGAACAATTTCCTCTTTTCCTTTTTCCTTCAACTGATTTTCTAAGTTTCAACTTAATTTAACCATTCATTTCGAGAGAACGGGTCTCTTGCATTGGATATAGATTCTTTATTGACGTTATTCTCTATTTATTTGATGAAGGATTGCCATAGAGTAAACTTAGATTCTTATTGACTTTATTCTCTACTTATTTGATGAAGGATTGCCCTAGAGTAAACTTCTGGGTGAAATTAGAGGTGGATGAGGAATCTCCTCATTCTATTGGAGATTGTAATTACAAGTCGAGGAGATCTTCACGTCGTCATTGATTTGTCTGTGAGTCAAAATCTGTTAGTAGTCAAAATGTTAGTCAAACAATGTGACAAGTATGCAATTGTAGAGTCACATACTTACTCAAAAGTCAGTCGACAAGCAGGAGAACTATAAATGAAGTTGAATCCTATCTTCTCTAATTAAATTAAGTGGTTGAACAGTCAGTCGTAATTATGGTTGAGTTAAAAGTTGAGTCGGTCATAGCTTCTATAGAAAGACACATTCAGAGTATATAGTAGTCTGAGTTGCTTCAGTTAGTCCAGAGAGAGAGATGATGAATAGATAGAGACATAGAGAAAAGGAGAGAGGGATGCAGAGAAGCAGTTCAAGAACCAGCAGTAGCTGAAGAGTTGACAGAAAAAGTATTAGAGTTGAAGCTCATTTTGTCACTGTATTTTGTGATCCAAGCGCATTACATCGAAGTTCATTAATATCAAGTATTTTGTGTTTCTGGCAAATTTTTGTGTTATTTCTCTATTATATTCTGCATTTGTAAATTGTTCCACTTAGTGTGTATTCACATCACACAACAATCTAGTAGTCTGTGCACTGCGCAGTGCTCTTGAGAACTCTGTCGGGTAGCCTGTTTGGTGCCCAGTATTTTAAATTGCATTGCATAGAGTAGACTGGGCGCACTCCCCCCTCTTCGTCCTTCAATTTGGTATCAAACCAGGTTCTGTCAGAATGAGTTTGTCAGAGCAGAAACTTTGTTGAAAGTAAAAAAATGGGTTCTACCTCAAATTTGCAACCTCCCACTTTTATAGGAAAAACTATGAGATGTGGTCCTTGACCATGAAGGCTTTGTCCCGAGGTTAAGATGTATGGGAGATAGTTGAAAATGGTTATGTTGAATCGACAGATCAGGCAAGATATAATTCCCTCACACAAGCTGAGAAAGATGTCTTGAAAGAACAAAGAAAGAAGGATGGAAAGGCGTTGTTTTGCATACATCAAGTCATGCATGAGAGCATACTTCCAAGATTTGCATCAACAAAGCAAGCCAAGGAAGCATGGGACACATTACAAAACACTTATCAAGGCATGGATAAAGTAAAGAATGCAAAACTTCAGATTATTAGAAGAGATTTTGAAACTATGTCAATAAAAGAATTAGACATTGTAGATTCATTCTACACACACGTAATAGGACTGATAAATTAGATTAAGTCTCATGGTGAAATCATAGAAGACAGAAAATTTATTGAGAAAGTGCTTAGGAGTCTTCCTCCTAAATTTGATACTCTATTTGTAACTCTATAAGAAGGAAAAGATTTGAGTTAGTTCAATCTAGATGNAACCCCTTCTCCTTCTCCTAAATTACATTAAATATCAATAAGATCCTAAGATTAAGAACAATTTCCTCTTTTCCTTTTTCCTTCAACTGATTTTCTAAGTTTCAACTTAATTTAACCATTCATTTCGAGAGAACGGGTCTCCTGCATTGGATGTAGATTCTTTATTGACGTTATTCTCTATTTATTTGATGAAGGATTGCCATAGAGTAAACTTAGATTCTTATTGACTTTATTCTCTACTTATTTGATGAAGGATTGCCCTAAAGTAAACTTCTGGGTGAAATTAGAGGTGGATGAGGAATCTCCTCATTCTATTGGAGATTGTAATTACAAGTTGAGGAGATCTTCACGTCGTCGTTGATTTGTCTGTGAGTCGAAATTTGTTAGTAGTCAAAATGTTAGTCAAACAATCTGACAAGTCTGCAATTGTAAAGTCTCATACTTACTCAAAAGTCAGTCGACAAGCAGGAGAACTATAAATGAAGTTGAATTCCATCTTCTCTAATTAAATTAAGTGGTTGAACTGTCAGTCGTAATTATGGTTGAGTTAAATGTTGAGTCGGTCATAGCTTCTATAGGAAGACACATTCAGAGTATATAATAGTCTGAGTCGCTTCAGTTAGTCCAGAGAGAGAGATGATGAATAGTTAGAGACATAGAGAAAAGGAGAGAGGGATGCAGAGAAGCAGTTCAAGAACCAACAGTAGTTGAAGAGTTGACAGAAGAAGTATCAGAGCTGAAGCTCATTTTGTCACTGTATTTTGTAATCCAAGCGCATTGCATCGAAGTTCATTAATATCAAGTATTTTATGTTTCTGGAAAATTTGTGTGGTATTTCCCTATTATATTCTGCATTCGTAAATCGTTCTACTTAGTGTGTATTCACATCACACAACAATCTAGTAGTCTGTGCACTGCACAGTGCTCTTGAGAACTCTGTTGGGTAGCCTGTTTGGTGCCCAGTATTTTAAATTGCATTGCATAGAGTAGACTGAGCGCACTCCCCCCTCTTCATCCTTCAATTTGGTATCAAAGAAGGTTCTATCAGAATGAGTTTGTCATAGAAGAAACTCTGTTGAAAGTAAACAAATGGCTTCTACCTCAAATTTGCAACCTCCCACTTTTATAGGAAAAACTATGAGATGTGGTCCTTGACCATGAAGGCTTTGTCCCGAGGTCAATATGTATGGGAGATAGTCGAAAATGGTTATGTTGAATCGACAGATCAGGCAAGATATAATGCCTTCACACAAGCTGAGAAAGATGTCTTGAAAGAACAAAGAAAGAAGGATGTAAAGGTGTTGTTTTGCATACATCAAGTCATGCATGGGAGCATACTTCCAAGATTTGCATCAAAAAAGCAAGCCAAGGAAGCATGGGACACATTACAAAACACTTATCAAGGTATGGATAAAGTAAAGAATGCAAAACTTCAGATTCTTAGAAGAGATTTTGAAACTATGTCAATGAAAGAATTAGACACTGCAGATTCATTCTACACACACGTAATAGGACTGATAAATCAGATTAAGTCTCATGGTGAAATGATAGAAGACAAAAAAGTTATTGAGAAAGTGCTTAGGAGTCTTCCTCCTAAATTTGATACTCTATTTGTAACTCTATAAGAAGGAAAAGATTTGAGTTAGTTCAATCTAGATGAACTGCAAGATTCCCTCATCAATCATGAACATAGATTGAACAGGTCAAATATGTCATTAGAAAATGTTTCTTCTGCAAAATCATCTATAAGCCGTGGAAGAGGAAGGGGGAGAGCTAACTCTAAAGGTAGAGGAAGAAGTTTCGATAGAAGTGGACGCAGTAGCAATCCTGGAAACACTGGTGGAAGAGGTCAAAACCCAAGTACCAGCCAGTCAACTTGTCAAAAAATTGACAAACCAAAGATTCAATGCCATTACTATAAAAAGTATGGACATTATGCATATGAGAGCAGAAAGAGACACTATAATCAGAACAAGAAAAGTCAATATTAGTCATAGAGCGCAAATAACCAAACTCACCCTATGTTTATGGCATGTGTTGTAGTTGTGCCTAGCGCAAAAGAAATACCTAATATAGTGTCACCAGTTGAATGCAATGTTTCTCAAGAACGCTCATGTGACATATGGTATTTAGATTCAGGCTATAGTAACCACATGACAGAAAACATAAAACTATTTTCTAGTTTCGATGACTTAGTCCAGACCAAGGTTACACTTGGAACATATATCCAAGTCATTGTCTTAGGCAAAGGCGGTATAAATATTTTAACCGGACAAGGAGAAGAGAGAGTTATGTCTGATGTATATTATGTTTGAGGTATAAAGCATAATTTGATGAGTACAGGACAACTGTTACAAA
>JASDQU010029969.1:12238-28881 GCA_032191745.1 Picea mariana | reverse complement strand
GTTACATCTCATCTTTTATGAGCACCAACTCATAGAGGCTACAACCTCTGATTGCCAGCACCAACTCCCACAGAATCCCAGCACCCACTGGGTGGAAGCACCGACTTCCTTTTTACTTCAGCACCAACTGAGTGAAGGCACCAACCTTCAGATTCCTTTCTGCTGATCTACTCTGCCTTATTCATTGTCTTTGATTTGCTGCTCTGCTTCACGGTCCTCTGCAACCCATTCTCAGCTTTTTCTCTCGTCACTTAGATTCTCCTCTTCCTTTTCTCACATTCAGAGCTCTCTCTCTCTCTCTCACTTCAACAACCCTTCCATCTCTGTTCCAGCGCATTATATCGATTCTCCACATGAAGAGGTTTTCCTTGCGTTTCTCAACTCCAACTGCAGTTTCCCTTTCTTTCATTCTTTCTTCTTCTTTTCACATACCAGCATTCTCCCTGATTTTCTGAACTGGCTCTTTGCATGCGTTCTCTACATATGCCACATCACGCAACGCTGTGTTCTTCCTGTCTTAACTGCCAGTCTAATTTTAGACTGAAAGTCCTTCCACCGTCCAGAGTGATTAGAGAAACCCAACTGGAAAAATCTTCCAGACTTGTAAAGCAGATGAAGGACCCCCACAAAAACTTCTGGATTGAGCAATGTTAAGCTCCGTTGATTTTGCATTATATCCATTTTATGCACCGTCCACACCAATCGCGTTGTGAATGGCATCATTTGTGTGTTTCAAAAAAAAAACGATTGGTAACTGCTGCTGCTAGTCATGGCCGGGGCTAAGGCATGCGTTTTTATCAGTGAAGATCCCCATCGGCGAAGGCTGAATCGGAATTCCAATTGGGTCGCATCTCTCTTCGCCATTGCCTCTATTTTTTTTTCAATGGGGGTGCGTGAATCAAGTGGAGCTCTCCTTCAAACGTTTCAAATGGGTTTATTCCCTCTTTTTACTTGAAACATTTCAAATAGATTTATTCCCTCCTTTTTCCTGAATAACCTAACGCGATGGCCACTTGGATAACCTAACGTAACGGGGGATCCTCTTGTAGAGCAATTTACTGAGTGGAACCCAATCTCAACATCCCCACTTAGATTTTTCTCTGACATTATCTAGCTTCTTCTGCCGAGTGGAACCCAATCTCAACATCTAGCTTCTTCTGCCAATTCTCTTGTGCGTGCTCTATCTTGTAGAGCAATTTGCTGAGTGGAACCCAATCTCAACATCCCCACTTCAATTTTTCTCTGACATTATCTAGCTTCTTCTGCCGAGTGGAACCCAATCTCAACATCTAGCTTCTTCTGCCAGTTCTCTTGTGCGTGCTCCATAACCAACCGATTGCCATCAATGACAACCTTGACAGTCTGCGTCATCTCTGCTATAGCCATATTTCCAAAAAAGGTTTGGCCCAAATGCTAACTGAAAGAAACCAAGAAGCCATACAAAAGGGTGAGAGTGAACAAGTAAATGTGGTGGTCAGTGAACTAGAACATGATGAGTGGTACTTTGATATTGTCTATTATCTAAAAAACTTGTCCTGTCCTAATCACTTAGTAGACTACAAAAGAAGGGATTTATGGCTGAAGGAAATGAAATATTGTTTAACCGAAGATGGCCTTGGTTGGAGAAATCCCAATGGGATCATACTTATATGTGTCAACAAAGAAGAGGCAAGGAATTTGCTAGAGGAATTACACTCTGGATACTGTGGTGGACACTTTGCAGCCTGCACTACTTCTCACAAAATCCTAAGGGATGGTTAATATTGGCCAACACTTTTTTCTGACACTCACCAACATGTCCGATAATGTCAACCTTGTTAGTACTTCTCTAGTAAATTGAAATTCCCAACACAACCCCTAAAACCCATGGTAATACAAGCACCTTTTCAGTAGTGGGGCTTGGATTTCATTGGTGAGTTTAAATATAATTCCAGTAATGGCTACCGATGGATCTTAACAACCACAAACTAGTTCACCAGATGGGTTGAATTCATTCCCACAAAGAAATCCACCGAAGAAGTAGTCATGAAATGTTTGGAAGAACAGATCATAACTAGGTTCGGTAGACCTTCCAAAATCACTACAGACAATGCCAAAGATTTTAGCTCACATGCTCTGGTAGAATTTTTCTTCAAATATGGAATTGTCCTATCCCATTCCTCCAATTACTATCCACAAGGGAACGAATTGACATAATCGATCAATAAAAACCTTATGAATATTTTGGAAAAGGTTGTGGGGGAAAATAAGAAATCTTGGGATAGAAAAATCAAGTATACAGTATGGGAACATCGAATAACAACAAAGACCTCTATAGGAAAAACCCCTTTTGAGTTGGTATATGGGCTAGAAGCAAAAATCCCTATGAATCTCCAGATTCGTATCCTCTGCTTCACCCAACAATATGCTATGGATGGGGAAGAAATCCAAGGGTGAATCAACCAGCTGATAGAGTTAGATGAGACCTGACGAAAGGCTCTTGGTCAGATGGAAAGAAACCAGGAGAAGATAAAAGGTACCTTCGATCATAAAGATAAATAAAGAAGCCTCACTAAAAGAGATCTCATACTATTATGGTATAAAATAAAGGAGAAACCTGGTATGCACAAGAAATTTGACAATTTATGGACAGGTCCTTATAAAATCATGATTCATACAGGTACAAACTCTTTCAACCTAGGCACCATGGAGGGAGAGGCCCTGAAAATGTTGGTAAACTCTTTACACATCAAGCATTACCATCCACCAGCAACCTAACTCCACAGGTAAGTACAGGTAAGTAGGCATTTTGCATTCATTTATTATACCATTTGCATTTCATGTTAGTTTGCTTTCACATTTACCTTATGGATTGTTTCATTTCAGTCTTTATATTTATCCATATATGTTGGGGTGGCATTACCACCCCATTTTTGTTACTAATGCTTCTGCTTGAGATCAAGTAGGTCAGTAGGTTATGCCAGAGATTCTAATGTTCTCATGTTCTCTACGATGAGCAAATGTCCCCGAGTTGGAGCCAGATGTTATCCCCCACTTTCATGGATAACTAGGATATCATGTCTTGAGGCCCACAGGTCCTTGACATGGAGTACCGAGAGCAGGATTGACTTCAGCATGGCCCTGTAGGGCCAGCCTTTTCTCTCTTTCAACATCTTTATCCTATTAGTAGCAACAAACTCCACCACCATTGTCTTGGTCTTGTTCCAGAGAGGATTCTTTCTTCATGAGGTAATTAGTTTAGGTATCATGGTATGTGTCACTTTCATCATCAAAACCATTGAATGTATGCATTTGATTCCTTTTATTTCTAAAAATTTCTTGGACCTTACACTTGCCCACTTGACCATGTTTGGGGCATTGACAGGATATCCTAGTAAGCATGCTTTTGTTGTTTTTGATTAGCCATTGGGGGTCATCTCTGAAAAGCCACCATCTTCTCCCTTCACAACTTCACTTTTCCATCTTGTTTCCCACTCACCTATCCCATTCCACTTGTCTGAGTGTTGGGTTGACCTATTTCTAGGATTTCATCTTATATAGTGGGAAGAAGGGGATAAATGCCCAGAAGGTAAAAGCAAGCTGGTAAAATATAAAAGCCTAAAAATAAAACCTTGAGATGCTTCGCCCAAGGATCCCTGGGAAAGAAATAAAAGGCTTATCAACAAGAAACAAGAGGGACCCTCAAAAAATAATAAAACAAGACCTAACCAGGGGATAGGGGGTCTCATCATGAGCCAACCTATTAGGTGCATGGGTACCTAGCAGTATGATATTTCCATCAACTGGTTACCACGCTAGGGCAGTGACCTTTGGTTGCATGGCCAAGGGAAAGAGGGTCTCATCACGAGCCAAGCTTCTTATTTCTTTGAAATTACATGTGGGTAATTTTGTCACCACTGGTGACCATGCCAGGGCAATGTCCCTTGATTATCTCTTGAGAAAAAGAAAAGAAAAAAGAAATAAAAGATAAAATAAAAAAAATAATAAGGCATGAATGAGATTGGAAAGAATTACATCCATGACAGGTACAACTCGCCTTCTATAAAGGCACCCATAGGTAACATCTTGCGTCCTTGGCCTTCATTGCACCCACCTTCTTGGACATCCCTTGACCACTTCATCCACTTACATGGATTAGAAGAGGTCTCTTCTGGAAACTTCCCTTATTCAATGGAAACTAGCCCAATAGGATGCCTTGCCCTTTTTCCAGACTTGTATTGTAGGCTCGTGTAACATCTTTGAGATATTGACTGATCTATTAGGGGTTTTATGCATATGTTTAATAATATTGATGATGAAATGTGATTGAAATTTCTATGATCCCTGTGACTGATGAGCCCATGGAGGGCATAGACTTTGATGTGCAGGATCATGCCTGATGGAAAAGTACCATTTTGGACCGGTAGACATGGGGAGATGATTAGTTTGGACCTCCATGGGGCTGAAGAGCCCATCAGGTGGATGCTGAGACCCCATCAGTGGGCAGAGATAGGATGGATATGGATCAGCGTCATTGCACTAGAGAAGAAGAGGATTTTCCACTAGAGGCACCCCAACATAGCTTGACCTAGGGGGAATGGCCCTTTTTAGTGGAACGTTGGCCTTGAAAGGCCTAGGACGTCACCATATTGACCATGGCATCATCCAGCATCATCAACATCTTGTGAGGCAAACTAGGCAGCACTGGCATGTGTGGCAGGTTGGAGAAGCCGAAAGAGGGCTAACGTTTTGCTCCAAGATACCCCATCTTCCCTAAAAGGGGATAGTGTCTCCCTTGGAGGGGATTTTACTCTCTTTTCATCTTGATTAGGGTTTTATTTTGACAATTTAATGTAAAACAATATGATTTTGGTATTTTGGCCTTGTCGGCCTTTTACATGACCAAAAAAGTAAATTTAGGTCATGATATTGTATAAGTGAAGGATGTTTACCTTCATTTTTTCATCACAACTCATTCACTCCATAAGGAGGTCTGAAATTTGTGCCCTTTCTTGGGTATTTGGCTATTTTGGTGAGGCGAACTTGTTGAAGGAAGACATTTTTGGCATATCTTGGCTTTTCTCTTGATGGAAGGTGTTACAACTAGGATTTGCATGTTATTTCTTGGTGATATGTAAGTGTTTTTTCTGCAAAAATTCTTAAATGAATGGTTGTAGTCTTATTTTCTTGCATATGTTTATAATTTTATGAATAAAACCCTAGGTGACAAGCACACAAGTAGGTCCTTATCTCATGTCCCCATTAAGAGAAATTTTCATCCATTGAAGAAGGAAGAGAGAGCCTAGCTGTAGCTACACTCCTTTCCCTTCCTCCCTTTTTGCTAGCTGTACCATCTAAAAATCAATAAGAAGGAGACATCCTAGGCCTAGGTTATCTACACTTAGGCCCGTTTTCCTTCTAGGGTTTGATGAAAGATCCTTGCTATAGAAAAACTGTCCCTCATTAGACTTTCTTTCTTGGTTTTATGCTTCATTAATTATCTAGTCGTCTTGCCCTTTTGCTTCCTTCATCTTTTATTTCCTCTACTAAGTTGACTCCATTTTACCCCCTAAGGCACTGATCCATAGAGACCTCGTGCGTTGAAGTGGACTTGATCTAAACACTCTCAAAACCTTGAATTGAAACCCTAACTTCATTAACTCTAGTCTAAACTAACCTACTAACCCCAAGTGTTGTCATCATATTTAGCTATTTACATCAGTGGTGCAGAAAACATTTTGTTGTATGAGCAATTGAATGGTAATTTAAGAAAAAATTGAATGAAGTGTTGATATTTTACTTTGAATTCCATATCGTCTCAATATTTATTGGTGAAGTGTTACAATTTTCATTGTTATTGATAAACATTGACTTCGTCAACATTTATTACCAAACTGCTTATATGTTATTCAGATAGTCATCTATTCTATGAAGTACTAACCCATTGAAATATAGCTTGCATATATTATTTGTTGTTGCTTTGTTCCAGGTAGGTATATCTTTGGGGGTTTACTTTTAATTGGCCTTTGGCCGGACTTTCTGCTTGGTGGTGATTTGTGAGGGGAATCTATCTTTGAATTTCAATCTCTTTACCTTCTCAAAACCTCAGGTCACTGGGGATGTCTCCCTTGGACCTCACCTCCCTAAAGAGAAAGAACCATCCCATTGTGGTGACACTGGGTGGGATTGGTTCCTATTATGCCATTTTTATCTTCAAACCTCAAGTATTTTATCCTTGCTACAAATTGTGCGTTAACAAGCTTGAAAATAAAATCCTACCTACTCTATGCTAATTAGTATTAACAATTAGTTATGTTTAATTAAACTTCCAGTGGAGCCATTCACGTAACAATAGTAAAACTATGTTCATTTTCATTTTTATGCATGGAAAATAGATATACAAAAATGAACAAATTGAATTGTTGTGACTATGATTTAACTGAATAAAAACAAAAAAGAAATTTATCTAATCTAGTACTTACTTAGAATCATTTCTTGATAAGGATTTCATAGGCATGTTTCTCATCACTCAGATCATACTGTAACTCCTCTTCATCTTCCTCGATCTCCTTTTCGATCAATTGTTCATCATCGAATGCATAAGAGTCTTCAAATGTTGGATCTTCAATTGTTTCTAGAGGATTATTTGAATCCTTAATCCTTGTCAATATCTCCTCTTCTTGGGAAGAGGAAATCCCAACATCTACCAAGATCTGAGTAATTAGTTCTAAGATAAAAATCATTGTTAAAAAATGTTAAAAAAAAAAAAGGATTCTTACAGCACCCAAATCAAAATGAAAAACTTAATTAAAAATACTCTTGCTAAAACATAAAAAAATTACTCTTCACGTTTGCGGAAATTAAACGCTCTTGATAGTTGGTAGGGACAGTGAGGATTCTCCTCTCACGAGATTGTATGACCCTTAGAACCAACACATGTAGATCACACTTGCAAAAATTAAACACTCTTGCATAAATTGAAATTTGCAGAAATTGAAACTACTTTTACCTAGTTGGTAGGGAGAACATGAGGAGTCTCCTCTCACGAGCTTCTATGACCCCGTACCAACACGTCTATATCACACTTGCATGAATTAAACACTCCTTCATAAATTGAAATTTTCAGAAATTTTAATTATTTTTACCTAGTTGGTAGGGAGAACATGGGGAGTTTCCTCTCACGAGCTTCTATGACCCCTTACCAACACGCCTAGATCACACTGGCATGAATTAAACACTCTTGCATAAATTGAAATTTAAAGAAATTGAAATTACTTTTACATAGTTGGTAGGGAGAACATGAGGAGTCTCCTCTCACAAGCTTCTATGGCCCCTTACTAACATGTCTAGATCACACTTGAATGAATTGAAATGAAAAAAAACTAATACCTCAATCCATCGTGCTTCCCCGACAATGGTGCCAAAATGTTGGGCTCTAAATATGTCCTAAAATATTACCTCTATGCATCATCCGAAGGTAGGTGCTGGCACACGCATTTTACTTGTTGCTTACGTAGGTTCTTACCTTCCGTTTTCAATAACCGTCCTCCAGAGATGCAACCGCAGTAAAGGGACAACAATTGTAACAAAAGGAATGACAGTTGGTCTGTTCAAATGATTATCACGACCTGCAAAAGGAACACCAATCATAACAAGGGAACGACAATCGTTATATTGGGCCGAACTAATGTTGTGTTAATTGAGTTGTAGTAGTTTCCCAACTATTTAATTTATCAATCTGAGGTTCATAAACTTACGAAGAAAACACAGTATATGCAGGATTTAAGCATAACTAATCTAATCTAATGTTTAAGCTACAATTGAAATTGAATCATTAATCTAATGCAGGAAATTGAAACACACGACTTCGAATTGAATTGCGTAAATAAATTAATCTAGGAATGGGAAATTGCATAAATGAAATTAATCTAAGAATGGATAACTACATGAAGCAATAAGAAAATAAAACATGTGAAGAGTTGAATGACACAACAACATATGTGAGCTCACACAAATGAAGCAATCTTACATTACAATAATCAAATCAATCTTCATAACAAAATAATGAAAGCATGGAAACCAAAACCATGAATCAAAGCTAATAATCCCTTTCTTTCAAATCCTAATGACTACTCTCTTTGTCATCCTAATTACTCAAATGTCTACTCACTACCCACTCATGAAGAGAGAGCACTCTCTTTTATCATGAGATCCTTGAAGATAAAATAACCATCTCATAATTATAGATCCACTATTCTCTCAACTATTTTCCATTATTACAAAATATGATCCATTCAAATCCTCACACATATTTCTCATACATCTTGGATAATATATTCCAACCAAATATCCATGATCTTCTCCTTGGAATGGGCTTGAATTATCTCCTCAAATATTGAAATGGTGAAGGAAGTATTCGAGAAGTCCTTTTGAATTAATCCTTCTCATATTCCTACAGATTACAAAGATCATAAAATGTTGATATATATATGAAAACATGTCAATTTCTAACATTTAATCAAAAATTCCCTTTTAATACTAAAATGAATAAAGTGGAAAATAATAGGGTGAAACCCAAATGTATCTATGAAAATGATGTCATGAACGGCTAATGGGGCGATGAAATGTGAAGAATAATGAAGGGAAAGGTGGATGAAAATAGGAGATTTCTGAGCCCCAGAACCATGTATGGAGAAAGAGATTACTGAATACATCACTAGATGTATGGAGTGTCAGAAGGTTAAACATGAGCATAGGCACCCAACAGAGTTGCTGCAACCTTTACCCATTCCTAAGTGGAAGTGGGAGGTAGTGACAATGAATTTCATCACACGATTGCCCAGAACTGACAAGAAACATGATGCAATCATGGTGGTGGTGGACAAGCTTATGAAAGATGCCCATTTCATTCTATTAAAGGCTATTGACAAGGTAGAAGATGTTGCCAACATGTTTATGAAGGAAGTGGCATGATTGCACAGAATTCCCAAGACAATTGTGTCTGACAGAGACCTAAAATTTACCTCAAATTTTTGGAAGGGGTTATTCAAGGGGTTCATAACGAACCTGAACTTTAGTACAACCTATAATCCTGAGTTGGATGGGCAGATAGAGTGGGTGAATTGAGTAATAGAAGACATACTGAGGATTTATGTGATGGACAAACCATCAAAATGGGAATACTACCTACACTTGGTAGAATTCGCCTACAATAATGGGTATCAAGCATCGTTGAAGATGAGCACATTTGAAGCACTTTATGGAAGAAGGTTCAATACACTAGTAAGTTGGGATAATCCAACTGATAGAGAAGTGGTTGGGCCAGAGATGCTCAATGAAATGGAAGAACAAATGATAAACATTAAGCAGAATTTGAAAGCTTCCCAAGACATGCAGAAAAATTATGCTGATAAAAATAGAATCCATAGAGAGTTTAAAGTGGGAGAGCATGTTTTCCTAAAAGTGAAAGATAATAGAAGTTCCCCAAAGATGGGGAACTACGCCAAGTTGGCAACCAGATTTTGTGGGCCATTTGAAATCCTAGAAAGGATTGGGCCAGTGGCATATATGCTTGCATTACCTACATCCATGATGGTACATAATGTGTTTCATGTTTCATTGCTTAAGAAATATATACATGATGCTAATCATGTTATCGATTGGAATGTGATTCAGGTGGATCAAGAATGTGTCTTGCAAGTGCATCCTGTGCGCATATTGGACCGAAAAAGAAAAGAGCTCTGGAATCGAGCCATAGGGCTTGTAAATGTCCAGTGGACCTGGTACATTCCAGAGAACGTGACATGGGAGTAGGAGGATGCTATGTGGGAAGAATACTCACATATTTTTTAATATTTTGAAAATCTTGTTGATTCTATGTAAAAGTTGCATTGAGGATAGTGAAAAAATAAGGGGAGGAGATTGTAATATCCCCCTGTAGTGCCCTAGTTATATTATGAATTGTAATCATGTTATGAACTGTAAATCATGTTTATGGATTGTAAATCATGTTTTGTAGGCTGGTGAGTCGAGTATTGATAAGTTGGTGGGCTTATGTGTTTATTAGGTCGGGGGGCCTAAGTGCTAAAGGCCAGGAGCCTGATTTTGTATATGTAATTATACATATCATTAATATAATATATGAACATCGCCCTGTGCCAACCAACCATGAATAAAGAGTGATCAGGGACTAAAATTCCATAGAATGGGGAAGGGAGAGGGGGATGAAAATTTTGAAGAGGGGCTAATCTTGAGGGCTTAATCCCATGAACAATAATTTATCATTACTCTAAAGTGGTGTGAAAGGTATGTTTTTATCCTGAGTCCTAAGAGAGACAACACATACAGCTACAACATGTGAAAAAGGGAACACATACTCAATGGAGTGCATGCAGCTTCATGGGAAACATGTGTTGGCCCAGGCACATTCAATTTAACCCAAGAATGGAGTCGTTATGGGGGTTCGTCCTCCATTCTGTTGTCCACGGTCTGAACCATTTTACCTTTTTGTTTGATCATTGCATACCTGACACAACTCTGAAACCCGAAACTGTGAGACCTCTGTGATCAACTTGGGTACTCCTGTGAATTCCATCTAGTCTCTTTGTTTGGCCTTCATCATCAACCTCTGCATAATTTCCTTGTCATGCATCTGAACACCAGTGGAAAACCCGTGGATGGAGTCGTGTCTTCTGTGTGTCTTTTGAACTCGATTTATCTATTCTGCAAATCCTAGTTCGTGCTTAACTGTCTGGGTTGTTATCTTTTGTGAAACCTAAGCATACCACAATTGTCTATGTTGTGTGTGTTTTAACTGTGGGTTGTTGTGGACATGCAGTCCCTTGGCTGAGTGTGATTGGCTACCATCATCCATTCCTTGTTGATCCATACTCTGGTCCTCCTTGTGATGGAATGGAGCTGATGAAGCAAGTTGTCAGGCCTGTGTACAACACTCTCTCCAGGTGAGGGAGGTGGTTGTGGTTGAAGAGGAAGGTTTTCAGTCCTGTGAGTGACTCTCTCCAGGTGAGAGAGTGAGTGAAGGAAATGAGAACTCCTGGAGGGGGTCCTATAGTTTCCATAGAGCTTAGAGAATTCTGGTCCGGCATGTTGTTGAAGCCTAAGGAAAGGGAGGTTTATCCATCGAAGGACTGTCTTGGTGACAATGAAGGTGTATATTCCTAGGGTGGGACAGGCATGTGGGGAATGAGAGTCTGTGAGAAGTGGGCATAAGTGGCTCCTGAGAGAGAATCCTTCCTCATAAACTGTGTCTCTTCCTATTGATCTTGCCTAGCCTAAGATTCCCTTGTCGGGTGGAGATTAGTCCTAGCTCAGGGGTGACCTACTGCTGAGAGTGATGAGCAACGTGGTCTAAGGATGGGAGGTTCGTGGAAGGTCTTCACATAGTTGGTGGTGTTATGCCCGTTTAAAAGATAAGTATTAATTTTGTAATTAATTACATGTGATGCATATATGTGTCTTGAAATGTTATCATGTATTATGTTGCAAGCTTGAATTGTTATTAATTCTATTTAAGTTTATATGACAACAATAAATCCATGTTAAATATGTTAATTTGATTTAATGCATATATTCTTTATAAGTAAATATATATATATATATATATTTCACATAGTATCATTTCCTGATAGTGGGGTTGATGGCCAAGGACATTACAATATGGTATCAGAGCCATAGTTTCAATGTTGAGCCTAGATGGGTTGGATAAGTGGTCTTTGAACCCAAGGTTTCGAGTGGAAATAGTGTTAAGAGGAACCAATTTATAACCTTATAGTGTTTCTGAGTGCCAAGGGGTTACTTGGTTGTGTTACAAAGATTAGGATGAGTAGCGATAGAATAAAAGTGTAGACAATGTGGTCAGATCCAGAGAAGGTGCAAGAAGGTTATCCTGGAAGCCTTTCAGAGTTTGACAATTGGGAGAAGTGGAATGCGCTGAGGCATAAACTCCCGAAGGATATCTACACGGTAGATCGTAAGAAAAGAGCTTGACCATTAGATTTGTTTCTATATAGACAAAGGAAAATCACTTCAGAGGAGTTCTAGTGTGGAGTGTGACAAACTCCCAAAGTCCCGAAGTATATCACAACCATATGCTGCAATGGACATGCGTCAAGATATCATGTACATCGGGGGGAAGTAATTTGTGAGGAGGCAAGTGCTATGAGTATGAAAATCTCAAAGGCTGAAGTGCCGAAGTCACTCATAGACATTGATCATTAAGGAGGACACACGTTGGTAGATTGTGAACATCAGGAGAAAGCACTCTGGGAAAAATCAAGCGTAGAGGAGTTGAAACTCCTGAAGTTTGAAGCTTCGAAACTCGAAGTTTTGAAGTGAAAGGATAGACGTGGTGGGGCACAGACTACTTCCAGCTCCAAGGATGAAGCAAAAGGAATGGATGTCCATCTGGGAATTGAAGGATTGAACTCCAATGGACATGGATAAGAGTTAGATAAGGAAGGGAATATGATGAAAATCATTGAACAATTGCAGAAAGATGCCCAGATTCACTGAGCAGATAGCAGAAAGCTCATGAAAGATAAGGAACAATAGGGAGAATTCAACTTAATGTTGATTAAGAGCCTGTAAAGGATTGAAAAAAAATTGGATAAGGAGAGTGACTCGAGCAAAACAGGGAGTCACAGTATCCCTGAGAAGAAAACAAGATCAAGAAGTGTCAACAGGAATTGTCTTCATTCCCCGAAACACTCCAATAAGGAGGCACACAGAAGTTCAAGCCCATCTCCTACTAGAAATCATAGGAGATCTAGAGTGGATGAAATGAAGGGAGAAATGAACAAGATTAATCCTTCTACATTTGATGGATAACACAAGAAGGAGGAAGATGTAGAAAAATGGTTTCTTGGCATGAGGAAATATTTTCAACTGCAGAATTATTCCTCTCATGTAGAAGGAAGATTTGAAATGTATCAATTGAAAGGAAAAACATCCATGTGGTGGGATCATCTGGTGCAGGTAAAACACATTAGAGAGAAAGATATCACTTGGAAAGAATTCAAGAGGTATTTCGAGAAGAAATACTTGAATAAAATATACTATGACAGAAAGATGAAAGAGTTCTTTGAACTCACGCTGGGTAGCATGACTATTCATGAATACGAGCAAAGATTTTTGAAATGGTTGAAGTATATTTCATTCATGAAATATGAGACTGTCAATATTCATAGGTATCTAAGTGGATTTCCACCTTCCATTGGGGAAAAGATTCAGTATGATGACCCAAAAACTATGGAAGAAATGATAAGAAGAGAGAAATGTTTATTTGAGAAGCAAAGAGAGAAGCCTACTTTCCGAAAGGCTTGGGAGGACAAGAAGAAATTCAAGATGGATCAGAGGAAGAAGGGAACTAAGACACCCTTTTTTAAGGAACATTCCTCAAGGACATCCATATTTTAGAGAGCCTAGGAAGGCTGAAGTGGGTGGGAAAATGTCAAGACCGAAACCTGTGGAATTTTGGGGTTGTAAAGGGAACCATAGGTACAAAGATTGCCCCCACAGAAATTATAAAGTGAGATTTGTCCACAATGTTCAACAAGATGAAACAATGGAGGAAATGGGCAGTATAATTTCAAGGATCTACACAGCCTTGGACAGCAAGCAAGCTGAAAATCAATCGCACATGATTTAAGCGAAAGGTATGATCAACAACCATGCCTTTACTATTTTAATTGATTCAGGGGATAGCCATAGTTATATAGATCCTAGAGTGGTTGAAAGTTTTCAATTGTCGAGAAGAAAACATGAAAATTCTTGGTTAGTGAAGATGGCTATAGGAACCAAGAGGAAAGTCACTGAGGTAGTTAAGTCCTGTCCAATCGACTTGAATGGACTGAGCACAAAGGTTGAATTGAACATTCTCCCTTTAGGTTCTTATGATTGTCTAATTGGGATGGACTAGTTGGACCATAACCATGCCATCTTGGACTATCGCAAAAAGGAATTCACTTGCCTGGATGGAGAAGGAAGATGGAAAACAGTCCAAGGCATTCCCAGAGTTGTTTCTATCAGAGAAATCTTAGCAATGCAATTGACGAAGTGCTACAGAAAAGGATGTCAATTATTTGCAACCCATGTGGAGGAAGTATCTAAGGATGAGATCTCAAAGATTGAAGATCATGTGGTACTAAAGGATTTTGAGGATCTATTTCAATAGGTACTCGGATTACCCTTGAAGAGAGATATTGAATTTTCTGTAAACTTGATGCTTGGAGAAACTCCAGTGTCAAAAATGCCTTACAGAATGAGTACGTCAAAGCTGAAAGAATTCCAATTGTAGCTTGAAGAGCTTATGAAGAAGGGGTACATACGCCCAAGTGTGTCACCTATGGGAGCCCCAGTCCCGTTCATGAAGAATATAGATGGGACGAGATTTTGTATCGACTTTAGACAATTGAATAAAGTAACTGTAAAGAACAAATATCCTCTGTCAAGGATTGATGACCTCTTCGATCAGTTGAAGGATGCGAGGATATTTTTGAAGATAGACCTCAGGTCGAGATATCACAAGTTAAGGATAAAGGATGAATACATCATCAAGACCACCTTTATGATAAGGTATGGTCATTACGAGTTCACAGTGGTTCCGTTTGGGCTATCAAACGCACCCGTTGTTTTTATGTGCCTAATGAATGGTGTATTCATGGAATATCTAGACAAGTTTTTCATAGTATTCCTAGATGAAATTATGGTGTATTCCAAGTTAGAGGAAGAGAATGAAAAACATTTGAGGATGGTGTTGCAGGTGCTAAGAGAACACCAACTATATGCCAAGTTGAGCAAGTGCTGGTTTTATCAGGAGCAGATCCATTACTTGGGCCATATTATTTTGAAGGATGGGATAGTTGTAGATCCTGAGAAGATTGAGGCCATCAAAGAATGGTTAGCACAAAAGAATGTGATAGAAGTCAGATCCTTTATGGGTATATCTGGTTATTACAGAAGGTTTATCACAGGGTTCTCGAGGATAGCTCACCCTATCACTTCCTTGCAAGGAAGGAGAAGAAATTTCAGTGGACAGAGGAATGTGAGAAAATATTCCATTAATTGAAGAAACTATTAAACATTGCTCCAATATCGAGGATTACAGATCCGAATGAATACTTTGTGGTGTGCATAGATTCATGCAAAGAAGAACTGGGAGGAGTCCTTAGTCAGAATGGATTTGTAATCTATTATGAATCTAGAAAGTTGAAAGAGCACGAAAGGAACTATGCAACTCATGATTTGGAGTTGGCAACTATAGTACACGCTCTAAAGAAATGGAGACATTATCTCATGGGAAGGAGGTTTGAGCTGAGGACAGACAATAACGATCTGTAGTATTTGTTTGATCAACCAACTTTGAATGCTAGGCAGAGTAGATGGTTGGAGTTTCTTTGTGAGTACAATTTTGATATGAAGCATATCAAAGGAAAGGAAAATAAAGTGGTTGATGCACTCAACAGGAGAGTGCATGAATTACATGATACAACCATTAGCATGTACCAAACTGATATTAAAAGCATAATTTTGGAGGCTGCAAATATAGATTTGCAGTACAAGGATTTGGTAGCAAAGCTACAACAAGATAAGATGCCACAGAAAGTGGAGAATTATAAATTAGGGGCTGATGGAATACTTATGTACAAGAACAAAATTTATGTACCTAATGTTCAGGACTTGAAACTTGCGATTTTTAATGAAATGAATAATGTGCCTTATGTTGGGCACTCTGGATATCAGAAAACTATGGCAGCAGTCAAGAGCCATTACTTTTGGCAAGGTATGAAAAAAGATATTGTTGAATACATCAGTATATGTATGGAGTGTCAGAAGATTAAAGATGAGCATAGACACCCAACAGGGTTGTTGCATCCTTTACCCATTCCTGAGTGGAAGTGGGAGGTAGTGACAATGGATTTCATGATAGGATTGCCCAGAATCGGCAAGCAGCATGATGCAATCATGGTGGTGGTGGAAAAGCTTACGAAATTTGCCCATTTCATTTTGTTAAAGACTACTCACAAGGCAATGGATGATGCTGAAATATTTATGAAGGAAGCGGCACTATTGCAAGGAATTCCCAAGACAATTGTGTCTGACAGAGACCTAAAATTTACCTCAAATTTATGGAAGGGGTTATTCAAGGGGTTTGGAACGAACCTGAACTTCAGTACAACCTATCATCCTAAGACGGATGGGTAGACAGAGTGGGTGAATTGATTAATAGAAGACATACTGAGGATGTATGTGATGGACAAACCATCGAAATGGGAAGACTACCTACACTTGGTAGAATTTGCCTACAATAATGGGTATCAAGCATCATTGAAGATGAGCCCATTTGAATCACTTTATGGAATAAGGTGCAATACTCTAGTAATTTGGGATAATCCAAATGATAGAGTAGTGGTCGGGCCAGATTTTCTCAAGGAAATGGAAGAACAAATGATAAAAAATAAGCAAAATTTGAAAGCTTCCCAAGACAGGCAGAAAAGTTATGCTGATAAAAACAGAACCCACATAGAGTTTAAATTGGGATAGCATGTTTTCCTAAAAGTGAAATCTAATAGGCCCGCAGGGGTGTAGACCGATTGGCAAGTGCCGTGTAAATGGAAGGAACTATGTAAAATGAGGTCTCAAGGTCG
>JASDQU010029969.1:0-12100 GCA_032191745.1 Picea mariana | reverse complement strand
GGCAGCAAAATTTTGTGGGTCATTTGAAATCCTAGAAAGGATTGGGCCAGTTGCATATATGCTTGCATTACCTACATCCATGACTGTACATAATGTGTTTCATGTTTCATTGCTTAAGAAATATATACCTGATGCTAATCATGTTATCGATTGGAATGTGATTTAGGTGGAGCAAGAAGGTGTCTTGCAAGTGCATCATGTGCGTATATTGGACTGGAAAAGAAAACAACTCTGAAATCGAGCTATAGGGCTTGTAAAGGTCCAGTGGACCTCCTATGGTGCTAAGGACGGGACATGGGAGCATGAGGATGCTATGCGGGTAGAATACCCACATCCTTTTGAAGATTTTGGAAATCTTGTTGATGTTGTGTAAAAGTTGCACTCAGGATAGTGAAAAAATAAGGGGAGGGGATTGTAATATCTCTCGGTAGTGCCCCAATTATATTATGAATTGTAATTATGTTATGAATTGTAAATCATGTTTATGGATTGTAAATCATGTTTTGTAGGCTGGTGAGCTGAGTATTGATAAGTTGGTCGGCTTATGTGTTTATTAGGCTGGAGAGCCTAAGTGTTAAAGGCCAGGAGCTTGATTTTGTATATGTAGTTATGCAGATCATTAATATAATATATGAACATCGCTCTGTACCAACCAACCATGAATAAAGAGTGATGGGGGACTACGATTTCACAGAATGGGTAAGGGAGAGGGGGATAAAAAGTTGGAAGAGGGGATAATCTTGAGGACTTAAGTCCTTGAATAATAATTTATTATTATTCTAAAGTGGTGTGAAAGGTATGTTTTGATCCTAAGTCCTAGGAGAGGCAACACATGCGGCTCCAATGTGTAAAAAAGGGAATGCATACTTGATGGAGTGCATGTAGCTTCATGGGTGACATGTGTCGGCCCAGGCACATGAAATTTAACCCAAGAATGGAGCTATGATGGGGGTTCATCCTCCATTCTGTCATCCGCAATCTGAATCGTGTTACCTCTGCGTCTGATCGGTGCATATCTCACGCAGCTCTAAACTTGAAACCGTGAGACCTCTATGATCGACTAGTGTATTCCTTCGAATTATGTCTGGTCTCTGTGTTTGGCATCCATAATCGACCTCTACATTAATTCCTTTTCATGCATCTGAAAACTAGTGGAAAACCTGTGGACAGAGTTGTGTCTCCTATGTGTCCTATGAACCTGGTTTATCCATTCTACAAATTCGAGTTCGTGCTTAACTATCTGGTTCGTTGTCTTCTATGAAACTTGAGCATACCACAATTTTCTATGTCGCATGTGTTTTAACTGTGGGTTGTTGTGGCCACGCAGTCCCTTGGATGAGTGTGATTGGCTATTATAATTTGTTCCTTGCTGAGCCATACTGCGGTCCTCCTTGTGCTAGAATGGAGATGAAGAAGAAGGTTGTCAGGCCTGTGTGCAACACTATCTCCAGGTGAGGGAGGTGGTTGTAGTTGTAGAGGTAGGTTGTCAGGCCTGTGAGTGACTCTCTCCAGGTGAGAGAGTGCGTGGAGGAAGTGAGAACTCCTAGAGGGGGTCTTGTAGATTTCACAAAACTCGGATAATTCTAGTCCTACCTGTTTCTGAAGCCCAAGGCAAGGGAGGTTTAGAAACCGAAGGAATGTCTTGGTGACAGTGAAGGTGTATACTCCTGGTGTGGGACATGCATGTGGGGAATGAGAGTCTATGATCAGTGGGCATAAGTGGCTCCTAGGAGAGAATCCTTCCTCATAAATTGTGTGTCTTCCTATTGACCTTGCCTAGCCTAGGATTCCCTTGTTCGGTGGAGCTTAATCCTAGCTCAAGGGTGACCTACTGGTGAGAGTGATGAGTAGCGTGGTCTAAGGCTGGGAGGTTTGTGAAAGGTCTGCACGCAATTGGTGGTGTTACGCCAGTGTAAAAGATAAGTATTAATTATGTACTTAATTATATGTGATGTATGTCTGTGTCTAGAAATGTTGTCATGTATTTCGTTGCAAGTTTGAATTGTTGTTAATTTTGTTTAAGTCTGTATGACAACAGTAAATCCATGTTAAATATGTTAATTTGATTTAATGAACATATTCTTTATAAGTAAATATATATATTCTGCATAGTGTTGTTTATGGTAGTGGAGTTGATGGCCAGGGACGTTACACATTTGGTATTAAAACTTCGTGGATTCCGAATCCATTTGGGGTCCTCTGGGGTTTACTGGTCCATTTGTCTTCAGTTCTCTTGAGAAATTTTGCACTTGATATCCTGCCCATACATTCATATTCGACTGTCGATTGTACCCACCCAGAGACTAAATGGGAGTTGGTATCTGTAGTGGCCATAATATTTAGGGTCCTTAAACGAGGTGAAATTGAAGGAAAGTATTCACTGTACCTGGAACTGACGTTGGTTAAACTCACTTGGGCTCCTTGAAGGGTAACCCAGAGGTAAAAATGTGAGAGAACTTGCACCAAGAAATAAGTTTGTTAAGCAGGCCACCAACGTAATTGGTCCACCCACTCAAATCCTATCCCCTTCTCACTTTGATCACACGATGTTGTATTTCATCACCAACTAGTATGTTCATTGAGAGAAGTTATTGTTTTTACTATTGGTTTTCTATATTTTTTAGCGAATTCTAATTTTTTACTTTGGTTGTTCTTAAAATTGGTACTATGGTCAATAAAGGTCTTCGTAGGTCACGTAGGATGCAAGGGTTTCCTCCATAAGGTTACAAACCCATACCTCCTAACTCACATGAAGATACTTACTGTGAAGAGGTCGAAAACTATTCAGATGTTGGGAGTATCGCCACTCCTATTGATGCCCAAAAGTGCAACATAAAACCCCTGCCTACAAATGAGTTTCAATGAATTATTACTTATATATATTTAATAATATGATAAACAGGTGGGACCCCTTATGTAGATGATGATGAAATATGCTTCTCTAATTTGTGCTCATGACCACCTTCCAAAAATGATTCTACAGTGTGGGAATAAACCCATAAATTCGAGTCGGTTTCCATGTGAAATGGATAAATGTTGAGTGTGCTGGCATTTTGATTTTAAAATAAAGAGAGGAGGAAAGTGTTTTTTTTTATAAGCATATTGTTTCATTATTGCTACACATATATTTTGGCATATAGTTATAGTGTATTGCACTTATGGTATACTTGTTATATAATGTGGACAATGGATATGTTTTATGGAATGAAAATCCTTCATTAGTAAGAAATGTGGGACATGTTTTGGTGATAAGTGTTAAACATACATATAGTACTTATGAGATTAATGTGGTGGGTGGTGGGGATATTTGATTTTTAATTGGAAATGTTATGTTGGTGGAGAATTGGATATACATGCTTAACTATGTGTTATATGGAAAAAAAATTGGGAGTTTGGGTGCGCTCCATACTTGGTTGTGGTGGATGGAAATTAATTTGGGAAATGACATGCAATTACTGCACAATGTTATTACCCAACCTAGAAGTTTCCACCTTTACTATACTCACGTTGCTTTGGTTGCTCTGGTTATTATTGCCTCCGTTTTTCTCGACCTTTGGAAAAATAAGTGGTGCTCATTAGATTTCTAGCATTATCCTTACAGGTATGTTGGATCTTATATCTCCATTCATGAACTGTAAATCTTCTTCGAATAAAATCATTATGTTGGCTCTTAGATTTTTCTTACAAAGTGTGTTTTCTTTTCGAAGATTACAATGGATATATGTGGGCATTCTTGTTGTGCAAATTACATTTAAATGGGGTTTCTTCCTGTTGGCAATTAACGTTTCAAGATGAGAAATTTGTTTGGAATTCCATTCTATTTGAATTTGTGGTTGTGTTGTGCCAAGAATTAAAGATGCTTATTATCGTATGACTGTTGGCAAATGATTACGGTGAATACATTCGATTTCACTCATTTCTTGTGATTAAAATTCGAAGGGTTTTCTCTGTGAAATAAAAGAACAGTTGGGTTTGTGATTATTGTGTAATGCCACACCCTCTACCCAGTCCTTGGAAGATTTTCGGCCCTTCGTATTATCATTCCACTATTTGAAAATATATTGGAGATCTATGTATTTTCATTGCAACCACTTTGGGAGGTTTGCGAAAAGATTTGTTTTGGAATAAATGTGTTTTCTGTTTTTCTTTGCATCCCCCATTTCAAAATATTTCCCCCATGTGCCTGCTCAGGCCTTGTATTTTTTATCTGATATATGGATTGTTAGTAAAATCGAACTTTGGTCTTGATCTTTGTTATGGTGTTGACCAGACAGTGGGCAGGATTGGTTATATCCATTAAATCTTGTCTCGTTTGTTATTTATTTATGAGGGTTTGGTCAATTTTGAAGTTACCTCATTTTGAAAAACAACTATGACCACCAGTTTCACATTGAGGTTTCAAACCCAGTCCGTTTATGCAACAAGTATTGGGGTTATGATATAAATTTTATATAATGAAAGGTCGATGGATTGATGTTTTTTTTCTCAACCTCCCATGTTGGCTTGAGGCAATTTGGTTTCATGCAAGAAAAAGGCTAAAAACTGATGTTCCTAAGATAGATCTAGATAAGGGAAAAGGAGTGGACAATCCCTCCAAGACCTCCAAAGATTCCTCTGAATATGTGTCTTCCCATCTTCACCTCAAAGATATTTTCTCTCATATCATCAGTGAGATCCACCCAGAAGGTCCTAATTAGTTGGAAATGGTTGCACAAGATAACTAAGAAATGGGATCAAAAGAGGGCAACAATGAAAAGAGGAAACATTTCTCTCACAACAAATATGGTTTTTAATCCTGTTGATGCTATTTTCTTTTGAGGACGGTATTTTTATTTGATATGACAATATTTTGGACAGAAAATACATATTTAGATAGAGTTTTAGACAACATGTATATAATGCTATATTTGGATATAGTCATGTTTTATTTTGTTGTTATTAAAATATTTGATTATTAATATGAGGATCGGAGTTACAAGGTGGATGCTTGAGTAAAATATTTGGGGTATTATACTTCATGTTTTGATGATTATTAAGAAATGAAAATTGGAGTGACAAGGGGTCCCACCTATTTATTCATTATTTAAATAGACCCTTATTTATATATTATTAATTATTTGTCTCAAAAAATTAGTTACGATAATTAAGCTTAACTAAAGGAAGGTAATTAAACTACCATAACTAATTGGCAAAGAATAAAATCTCAATCAAATGAAGAGACAAAGGAGTAAGAGAGAATAGAGGGAGAAATTCTACTATAAGGTTTTCTCTGTACTTGTGAGATACTTCCATTCTTCATTCATTCTGAGTTTACTAGAAGGCTTAACCATCTTGATGATTGTGGGGTCTTATTGAAGGCAACATGATTCAAAAATGAATTATATTTTCTAGTATCTTGTCTTTAAAGGTGTATGATTTATCTTTGGCAGTCTGTGTGTTCTTGTTTGTTTATGGATTAAATTTCATGACTGACAAAGAATATTTTGCAGAGTCAAGTGACAACATTTTATGGCAAGATGATCCAGATCTTTAGCTTCAATTTTCTTTTGTTGTCAAATTCGTTTTGTATGGTGCCCATCGGAGGATTCTAAATCTGACTTTGGTCCCTACCCTCATAGGGGTTTGTAAAGAGAATTCAACTTTGTATCTCAGAATGAAATCAATACAAAAATAATATTTTTGATTTCAGTCTGACATGTGTATATTAATGACGTGGTTCGGATTTTTCTTTTATCTTTGTCTCTTATCGATATACACACTTATGTAAATTCTTGCTTATTTTTATGTCGTTTGCACGGTTACATATAATATATAAAATCAACCTTGGTCCCTTGTACTTAATACCTATGGATTAAGTGATTGTTTTTTATTTTATTTTAAAGCTATAAACCCCAGGTAACATTCCTAACTAACTTGCTTTAGCCCAACAATATCTGAAAATGCCTAAGGTTCCTCATACCTTTTCCTCAACATTTGTTTGGCAAACATATTGTGGATATATTTCCATATCCCTCTGGTTGATTGTATCACGATTGTATTTTATTTTTCTATTTTGTCCGATTAGTCTTTGACTAATTTTTTCCATGGAAGTACTTGTTACGAGACAACCCAATACTGGAAATGGTCTTAATGACCTAACGAACATTTCATTGACTTTATTCAACACTATTTTAGAAACTGTTAGTACTCATGCCGAACTTGAATTCTCTTTGGAAATAATTGAAAGGGACATAAACATATGTGAACATTGGGAAGCTAGGCAAAGGAAACCCAGAAATAAAAAATAACCTCCCTTTTTGATCTTTTATTTCATGTACTTTAATCCTCTCATTTCTCGAAGGAGAAGAGGGTTGTCCCTTGAAGCTACCCCTATTTTTGAAATAGGAAGGAGCAAAATTGTTTTCTTAACTCAATGAAGTGCTCTTAGGAGAACCTTATCTAAATCTGCTAGTTCATCCCCATCACCCATACCTATCACTTTCAACATGACATCTATAGGTAGTGGTAGTGGCACTGGAGGTCCCTCCTCCTCGTAACCTTCTAGTTCATCAATGATTAGTAGTATATACAGTCATCAAGTCGCTATTCAATCCACTACCAATCTTGCCAAGGTCATGAATAAATATGGACTTTTCAAATTTGAGGAAGATGTTGCAACCACCCCATGGAATGTATCTTCTCCCTTGAATCTCACACCAACCACCCACCCATTACCAAAATTCAAGGATCATTTACCTAGGTTCTCAGGAAATGGCACCGTTACTAAAAATGAACACCTTGTAGCATTTTATAATGCTTTTCATAACACAGGGGCTAATGACAAAGACACTTGCATGCATTTATTTGTCAATTCTCTCAAAGGGAAAGTTGCAACATAATTTTTTGACCTCCCTCCTAGAATCCTTTCAACTTGGGAAGAATTGATTTATTTGTTCAAGTCCACTTATGGATAGCCCATGAGACCAACTGAGAAGTTAAGGGAATACCAAAATATTGCCTATAAGGATGGTGAAACCATTAAATATTTTAACCTTCAGTTCACCAAATTATATAATCAAATCCATGAACTAATCTGTCCTCCAAATCAGGCTGCTTTCATGCATTATTATAATGCATTACCTTCCCCTTATTGTCATAGAATTGAAGAGAATTCTATTGCAAATATTGGTTTTACCATTCAGGTTTTCCTATAATATGAAGAGAAACTCGAAAGAATGAATCTCCCTAAGGGAGACTTGGTCATGAAAACATACATGCCTTCCCTTCTACAACTCATGCAAGATATGAATAATAGGATGATAGCCTACGAACGAAAAGGAGATTCCTCTTCCTCTTCCCCTAGGAATTATTTTTCTTCCCTAATGCCTTTTAGAAACAAAAATGAAAACACTTTTTAGCTGAAGGCCATAATGAATCGCAGTTGGTGTAATTTATGTGAAGAAAATCATGATGAGAATACCTGCGAGGTTAAAAAGAATGTTAGAGATAAGATCTTTGGAAAAAGGCATGATACTACAATCGTTCATTTAGATTGGGCTGATCTAGAGGATGTTATGGTAATCAATACAAGGAATACATCTTATATTTCCAAGGGATAATTTGATATTCCCCGTACTTCTTCTGCCCCAAGCTCATATTCTCAAAGTGTTGATACACAAGATGTCAGAACTTCGGATAATCAAGGACTGCCTTCTCCTCTTCCCTCATCTAAGTACAATATCCTAAATCAATTGGCTAATATAAAAGATGATGCTACTCATTTGGACATGGTTGTCGTCCCAGAAAAACAGAAGCATCTCAAGGAACTCATGGAAGGAAAGGTTTCTACAATATCCAATCTATTTGAAGAGTCAAAGGAAGAGGACTTAATTGTAAATAAGATAGGTTTAAACAATTTTAGGACCCTTGTAAAAAAAACCCCTTTCTATATTTCAGAAAAAATCATGGATAAAATAGCTCATTGTTTCCTAATTGATGGTGGGTCTGGTCCAAGTGTGATGCCTAAAATTATCATGGAGGATCTTGGCTTATCTTTCACTAACGAAAAATTCTAGAAGCATGCTCTCTTATAATAATTTGCAGTAATAAAATATAGGTGAAATCAAGGATGTAACCTTAGTTTTTTGTGTGCATCTCGAGATAATAACAACCCTCAACATCCAAGTAACTGATATGCCAGTGAGTAACTATTCAATTATTTTAGGAAGAGATTCGCAAGCCTTAACTGGTGGATACCTTTCACTTGATGGAACACATTTGGCCATCCTTCGGAACGGAAAGAAGATTATAGTCCTTAGGGAAGGAAGCATTTCACCGTATATAGAGAGCATTCCCCAACCTAATGTAAATTATCTCGAAGAATATTTGGGAGTGTACTCTATCTTTGCTGATGAAGGTGACACTATACTTGAACAAGTTGATTTTGATGATGACATGTGGCACATGCATTTCTATGGCTCATGTTCAAACAAAGGTAATGGAGCCGACATCATTATCCTATAGGAAAAATCCACAATTTATCTTATAGGGTGGAATTTTCTTGCACAAACAATGTCACCAAGTTTGAGGCCTTATTGTTAGGCATCGAAAATGCATATAACCTTGGTTGTGTCCACCTTATAGCTTTTGGTGATTCTAAACTTGTTGTGAATCTTGTACAAAACAATTATGTATCAAGAAATAATTTACTTAAACATAATAATCAAGTTGTTTGGATGCTAATTTCAAATCTCTTATCATTTAACATCACTCATGTTAAGAGGGAACTTAATTCAATGGCCAATAGGTTAGAAATTTTTGCAGCATCTCCTACTCGACAAATTTTACCTCAAAGACCTGATTGTACGTTCCAATCTCTATACCATCCTCACATCCATGATAATGTAGAATCATGGATGGATTTCTTGAGTGGTGAAAGCATTTTCACTTTCATACAAAATGAACTATTTAAGCCCAAAGAAATCATCTCGGTTGAAGATGACAAATTTCCTAAAGGCTTGACTCCTCTCGAAAGTTTATTTCCATCAAGTGATGTAGGAAACAAGGAAACACATAAGGAAGAGGAGTCAAAAAGGAAATTTGGTGATACCATTTCCTTGAATATTGTGGCATCTGAATCTCCAAAGATAATTAAGTTAGGTTCCCAATGTTCTGATGAAGAGAAAGAAAAATTCACAAAATTACTCTGTGAATTTCAAGATGTTTTTGCTTGGTCATACGAGGATCTTTGTGGTTTTGATCCTTCTCTCATATAACATGCCATTCCTATCAAGGAAGGGGTAAATCCAGTTAGGCAAAGACAAATACCTATTAACCCTGTGCTCAAAGACACTATTAGAAAAGAATTAGAAAAATTGTTGAAATATACTATAATATTTCTAGTTAAGTATTCTGACTGAGTTTCAAATATGGTCCCTATTTGAAAAACTACCAGCTATATCAGATTATGTGTCGATTTACGCACTTTGAATAGAGAAAGTGTCAAAGACCATTTTCTGCTTCCCAGTATGGAAATTATTCTACAACAGGTTGCGGTGTCTCAAATGATGTCCTTACTTGATGGTTTTTCTAGGTATAATCAAATCAAGGTAAAAATGACTGATAGGTATAAAACCACATTTACCACATGCTAGGGAACATTTGCTTATGAACACATGCCTTTTTTCTTATCTAATGCAGGTTCCACCTTTCAAATAGCTATGTAGATAGGTTTTGACGATCTAATCAGTAATATTATCAAGTTTATCTTGATGATTTGACTATTTATTCTAAAAACCGGTTAGATCATTTTGGTCATTTTAGAAATGTTCTCATGCGCTGCAGAAAGTTTGTCATTTCTTTAAATCATTCCAAATATATTTTCAATTTCACGAAGGGTAAGATCCTTGGTCACATTGTTTCTGATTCAGGAATAAGTATAGATCATGAGAGGATTACTATTATTCTCAACCTCCCTGTCCCCACCTCCAAGAAAGAAGTTCAAGCTTTCATGGGAATTATTAATTTTGTCCATAGATTGGTTACTAATTTTGTTGTCATGGTTAAACCAATCCATAATCTTCCGAAAGAAGATCATTCCTTTTCTTGGACAAATGATTTCGAGAATTCTTTCCTTAGGATTAAGAAAGAAATCATCTCTGCAACGATTTTGGTGAAACCGGATTTTGAGAAAGACTTTATCATATATACCAATGCCATCGAGGAAGCAATTTTTGCTATCCTCTTACAATGTGATGACCAAAACAATGAAAAAATTGTAGCCTAATTGAGTCAAAGTCTATCAGACAACGAGATAAAATACTCATATACTGAGAAACATGTTTTTTCTTGTGTTAAGGATATAGAAACATTTCACCATTTTATTTTGGGAAAACATGCGTAGGTAAAATTCCCTTTGCATGTTGTCAAGTTTCTACTTTTACAAATTTATATTTCAGGAAAACTTGCACATTGTCTTGCCAAAATTCAAGAGCATGATTTGACAATTATGACTTCGAAGATAATTAAGGGATAAGACTTATCCCTTCACTTATATCAACACCCTGAACCAAGTGAAGAACTGGACGACCAAGATAATCCTCTTTTAGCATTGTTTTATATTGAAAATCAGAATCTCTCTCTATCCGAACATCCTTCATATAAAAATATGGTGTATTATTTGCAGTATCAAATTTGTCTAGATGGGTTGGATCCTCACCAGAGAAGGAGCCTCCACCTTGAATCTTCCAAGTATAACATTTTAGGAGACTTTTTGTTTATGAGGTTTGTTGATGGTTGGTTACTTCGATGTATAAATGATGAGGAAACACATAAATTATTATGTGAGATCCATGGATCATCAACTTCTGTCATTCACAATGGTGACCATTTTTATTCTAAGGATATTACTTTTAAGATCATAAGAAATGGTTATTACTGGCCTATGATATTCCATGATTCATATAAATCTACAAGATCTTGTGATAAATGCCAAAGATTTGTTGGGAAAGAACATCTTTCTACCATGCCTTTAAAACCCGTCCTCCTGGATTTCCTTTTTTCTAAGTGGGGTTTATAATTTATTGGTCCTATCAACCCTCCATCTTTTGTAGAGCATATATTTATTTTGAGAAGCACTGCTTACTTTACTAAGTGGACCAAGGTTGTCCCTCTTAAAAATGCACAGGATGAGTAGGTAGTTTCTTTTCTAGAATCTAATATCTTTTCCAAATTTGGCATCCCATTAGAGATCATTGTGGACAATGGCCCAGCCTTCATTTCCATAAAATTGACCCAATTTCTGGCTAAATTAGGTGTTAGACATTTCACTTCATATTATTATTACCCTTAGGGATATGGGCAAGCAGATTCCACTAACAAAAATATGGTTAGGATCATAAAGAGAATCATAGAAGACAAACCTCTCTAGTGGCACACACTTATCACTTATTCCCTCTGGGTAGACCATACAACCACCATATAAAGTATGGAATTTACTCCCTTTCATCTCGCATATGGCCAAGAGGCTATTCTTCCTACTAAGCTAGAGCTTTCCTCCTTACGGTTGATGCTACAGACTGAAGAAGTAAATTCTTCTAATGTTCCCCAAAGGATAAATGCATTGTAATCCCTAGAAGAAAAAATAAACTTTTCCTTGGAGAACCTAAAAAGAAGGGAAAAAATGGTGAAAAATAACAAATGAGCAAATGATATTGAATTCAATATTGACAACAAAGTCCTACTATGGGACCCAACCCATGATGAAAAAGGGAGAAATTCTAAAATTCAAAAGTTATGGCAAGGTCCTTTCAAAATAATTTTTATCCTTGGCACAAATTATTACCTTCTTAAGGACATGGAGGAGAAATTTTTTTCTTACAGTACTAATGGTTCCCACTTAAAACATTATGTGGAACCAGTTTGATCACTGGCCCTTTCTGTAAACATGATTGTTGTATATAATCTTTTTATTTTTTTTTTCTTACTTGGGTTTATTAAGTTTGGATTTCTGTTGTTGGTTTTGCATGGTCATCAGAAATAAAGTCTGGATCCGTTTTTCCATAACAATGTCATTTTGTAAGTATTTTTGATCGATGAAAATAAGATACACACAACTGTTACA
>JASDQU010029968.1:27450-52329 GCA_032191745.1 Picea mariana | reverse complement strand
AAATGTTTACATACACATAGAATACATCATATACAAAATCCATAGGCCAATGATACACCTCGGTACAAAACTAGTCTCACTACACCAAAATGGGCTCACTAGCCTATCTACAATATACAAAAAATACACAGAGAGACACTCAAGGTACCTCTAGAGCACCGCCTCCTGCCCCTCCTTCAGGCGGTGGTGCCCCACCCACTATCGGTCCCTCCGGACTTGGAGGTAACCGCTCGGTCATCGCATCACCTACTACTGCTGCTCGTCGAACCACGGTCCGCCACATCAGTGGAACTCCAACACACTGCTCCAGGATGCCCTTGTCCTGCACGCGCGACCACATGCCCTCAGGAACTCCCTGTAGCACCGCCTCCAAGCGGCAACGAATATCCTCAAAATCTTCCCTGGCCTCCGCCAGAGGAGCATGTGATGGCCTGGCACCAGGGTCATCAAAACGATGTCTCCTAGTAGCTCTATCGTCACCGGCTAGTCTCACCTCAACGTCTTCGTGCCGACGTCTCTCTCCTACCCATGGCTCTCCTCGTGATAATCTCATATGCTCTTGATGAGATGGCACTCTCACCATCTCAAACTCACGCCCGCGAGGTCCCACATCTGCACATAAAAACAACCAAATGATAGTATCAACATCTATACAAAATACACATGTCATACTATCTCAAAAATCAACATATCAAAGTCACAAACATACCTCGGTGGTTGAACACCTCCCCTAGAGGTAACACCATATCCGGATCACCCCAGAAATCCACTCCACAGTATGGACACCGTAGTATGATTTGCGGCATCTTCTGCCACACCTGTGCATCCTCGGCCGAGAAAAAATGGCCACCGTCACCATCACCGTGGCGAATCAAAATCATCGACCACCGCATCAGTTGCACCTTTGTGCACCAGGTGTGCCCAATAAAACTCTAGGGTGAAACATCGACGCCCTCTCCAAAAACCAGGCCACCAAGATGGACCCAAAGGAAAAATCCCCTAAGTCCGTAGTCCGACACCTGTCAAGCTGCCCTACCATATTGGCATGCAGCATCAAGCCCCAGGAAAAATTCTCTCCTGTCAGTGCCCTCCCAATAATCCTTAGCTGACCACCACTGATCCGCTGAGTCGCGAGGGACCCATATACCCTCACAATCATCAATGCTACACAACAATGAACTAAAGCATCCATAGCCCCGATACTCACTACGGATCCTGACATAGATTTCTCTCTCAAACAGTACCTCTGGCCCAAGGTAGCCAACTGCCCATCCCCAGGTAATACAGGCTTCATCAGTAGGGGTGTTCCCCAAAATGGGAGCCCAGTTAGAAAGTACACATCCTCCACCGCAGTGAAGGCTAGCTGCTCTCCCTGCACTATAAAACAATGTAGATCTGGACTCCACATTCGGATAAAAAACTGAAGAAGATACTCCTGAGCCCGTATCAACGGGCACTCGAAGAACTCCAGCAGCCCACAGGCTACTAAAGTGGCACGAACCACCGACTCCTCAATAGCCACGGCATCCCTCAGATGTGACCAGTCCCACTCTCGCCAGGACCGACATCGTACAAATGATCACCTACAACCACATAAATACAGTCCTAGATCATCCATCTCGAACATAAACACATTAAAATCTCCAAAAAATATGACTTTTTGCACCCATCAGCCTTTCCCCCAAGGCGTGGCTGTTTAAACCCACAGGCGCGTACACATGCATGCATGTTCACCCCACGTACGCACACACATGTGTGCCTGTTCACCCCATAGACGTGCATGAATGCATGCCTGTCCGCCATACAGAGGTGCCTCCATGCGCCCCTGTAACGAACACAGGCACGCATCACAACACGCCTGTCCACTACACAGCTACGCACCCATGCGCATCTATTTATCTCATAGGCGTGCATGCCATGTGTTCCTTTTTTCCCCCTTAGGGTGCACCCATGCGTGGATATCTGGATAACAGGCACACACACATGCACGCATATTTTTGGATCGCCCACACACTGGGGGGCCCACACCCACAAAACTCCCTGTATGACCCTCCGTACAGGCCCTGCCCACAAATAAAAAACCTAATTCTATGCAGGACGATAAGACTAATAACCTGAAGCTTGCTGGTCCTGAATTGGCTGCCTCATTCTCCTGGAATCTCCAAATCTCCTCTGAATATCTCTCGTCCAGTCACTCTGACAGCAGGTACAAATGAGGTGACAATGTGGGCCCTACAACTATATATAGCCCTTTTCGCCAAACTTATAAACTCCTTTCCAGGAGCTTCGGGTGTCCGTTTTTCGATCCATCTTTAGCCATGGGATCAACATCCTGTCCTCTACATCAAGACAGTCCCTAGGCCATTTTTTATCCCTAGCCCCCTGGGCGTCATTTTTTCCTACGTTGTCCAGGTATGCATGCTCATGTTCAAAATTATCAAATAAATGCTCGAATGTTCAATTCTCTTCAGGCACGCATGCTCACGTCGGGTATTTGGTTTTCATGTGTGCAGGTACTTGGTCATCATACATTAGCACAACCCCTTCACGTATATAATCAACACTGGCATGTAATCATTCCCTCTGAATCTCAATTGCATCTCCAGTCACACCCTCTGAAATTTACCTTTAGGGTCCCCATACCCGGCTCTGCAGTATTGCCACCTCCATTGCATTTTGGGTACTGTCACCCAGTAGCACTCTCCCCCACTTGAGTTTTCCCATTCATAGCACCCCTTGGCACTTTGGCACTCATGTTGTTTTTCAACCCTTTAAGGATAGGAGTCTCGATAATCTTATGTCGTGAATCAACCACATACTCCTTCTCCTCATTTTGATATCTTTCCCAAGGGACTCCCAAGTTATCTCTTCAAGGTTCTATTTTGACTGCACCTCCGCAGTATCACTAACCCTCCATTTCATCCACAATCAGTTTGCCCATCCGCAAATTTCCCTCCATTTCATCTACCTCATATAGAAACCGACCCATGGGGCCCCCAACCTCCACCAGTTCTCCAAGAAAATTGTACCCTAACCAGCCCAACCATAGTGCATTGGGGCACTCGTTTCTGTATTTGTACACTCATCCCAAATTATTCTTTATTCATTTGGTAAATTTTAAAAAGCCTTTGTTTCCAGCATTTACATATTTTTTTGTCGTCACCTTTGGTGACCTTCTTCCCTTTTTTGGAAAACGCAAACCATGTCGCCCTTGGTTGGTGAACTCCTTATCATCTACTCCTATTGACATCATCTATAAAATCCAAGTATTTCACAAGCCACCTACCTCTGCTCTCTGAGTTTGTTCACTTTGTCCCGCCTCTGGCACAACTTATCCCACATCCTGTTGTCCCCCTGACACTCGATCTAGTTGAACAGTTGTGGCCACTTATCCTTCGCATATATCCCCAACTAAGGGAAGTCTTGAGTCTCCCCACATATTGATGTCATCCATGTACCTCCTTAATTCCTAACCTTACCTAATAGATTTCCCAAAGCCCTTTGCTTCTTAGAGTCCCGTCCCCCTTTTGTCGACATCAACACTGTTTTCAGAAGGGCGACAATATCTTGACTCTCATTACCTTTCCAATGAGAGGTCTCAAATGGCACAGGGAGAACCATAATTTCTCCCTACTATCGTTTACCCCCATAACATTTGACTTAAACACTTTCTCATGTTACGGTGGGTCTTACTTTGCGACTATTGCAGTTATTTCTTATATTCACCGAAGACCTCTGAACCTGGTTGGGCTATCAATGCCCACAACATCTATGATACTTCTTACAGGTGTCCTTGCCTATGGTTCATAGTATGTTCCTCATCAGACTCATCCTCTCGCTTTATCAAAACCTCCCCTGAGGGCACTACAGTGATCTACATCAACACACAGTTTCAGTTACTGTACAATGCCCCTTTTTTTTCTTTTTTTTTTGAGTTACATGACACAAGCATGGGGCATGCCCACCTCATTTGTACACAATTTATTTTACATACCTTATGGAAGGTTGGGTCCTACGGGTTCCCTTCTCCCTCCAATGGGTCACTCTTGACACTCTCACTATCTCTCTTTCTTACAACAACACTCTCAGTAGAAGAAACATTGATGAATTTCAGCTATACGTATGCTCCTAACCTCATCCATCAGGGGGCATCTATTATCACTGAAATTTCATCCACAAATGGTTATAGGAATCCAACATCTTCAAATAGTTATAAGGTCACCCATGGACCAAAATTACCACAAAATCATTTCCAAAAGGTCCAAAACTATACAACCAGTGATAAAATTAAGGTGCATTATGACTACAGAGGGCGCGTGCGCACATGCACCATCCAGAAATGCACGAAAAGCACACAGGCGCATGATGTGCAACTGTGGTCACTAAAAGTCGTGCACACCTAAGAACGATGCATTTATGAGATTGGTCGACCTCCCACCCACTTCTGGTTCAGCTTCCAAGTTGATTTGACATCCAAATCTCAGCTGGATTTGACTGGGTGGCTGGTCAAAGACCTAAAAATGCCCTTAACAACCCCTTTTCACACTAAAAGCTGGTTGGAAAATACCTTAAAATGGTGCTATAAAACAAGGCCATGGGTGCACTACATTTTCAAGAAATACATTTGCAAGGTTATGCTATTGTTATTCTCTTGGGGAATCCTCTTTTCTCATCAAGAGCATACTAGCATCATTACATTGGAGCCATCCATCTCACCTCTTGAGTGCATTAGCTTGGGATTCGTTCACCATTTCTTTCAAGTTTCAAAGTTGTAAGAAGAGATCAGTTGTGGGGGTCCAAGAGCCCTCCTTTGGAGGAAGAAGGGACCCAGAGTCCTATTTCTTCTTGGTGTTTTCTTTTCACTAATATAATCCTTGCCATTGGTGACATGAATCTTGTTTGTTTCTTGTTCTTATGTCCTTATGCTCAATAGTTTATTTGTTCTTTTCTTTTATAATTTAATTCTTAGCTTAGTCTTTTATGTTTCTTTCTCTAACCCTTTCCTTTACTGTTGTCTTGCTTAGCTAACCCAACTAAGCTTGTAAGCACCTCTGTTTTTCTCATTTAGGTGACAAAAGAAGCACAACACTATGATTCTTAATGTGAGAAAGAAACATAAGCATACTTTTGTCTTATGTTTTGATGACGTTGAATGATATCGATACTTTCTCCTCCATGAGAAAATATGTGACCATCAGAGCTGTTACATAAAAAGAATCCTTAGACATGCCATTTCTCCAACAATCATTATGTCCCATAGTTTTGCTTCCATACATCGTGTAAAGTTCAAATTTTTCTGCCAAATAAATACCATCACCCAAACTATTTCCACTCGACATTAATTTCGTGTTTCTTAATCATCACAAGCCATTTATCAGAATCAAATACCGGTTTTCTTTTGGACTTCCATGAAATCCAAATCCAGAAACTTCATGATTGATTCTAGAGGTATACATAACCTCCCTCTCAGGATAATCCTGCACCACCACGAATTGATAAAACCGTGAATGGGAATTATAAATTTTTAGAAGTTTGTCCTCATCCTCAGATAGAAATACCAAGGATAGTTTGTTGGAGCACAGGATGAATCTAAGAACGTTATAAGGAAATTCGTCTCCCAATTTCTGCACCGATTTCACCTTGGTGGTAGACAACCATGATTTGGCCAACTTTTCCTTCAACTCAGCTTCATCGACACACAATCTCATTTCCAAAACTGATGGAAATGATTTTATAATACTCATCAAAGTACCGATGTTTTTGTTCGGAATATTGTTCATGATTTTAGGGTTTCCCTGAGGCTTTGGATAACAATTATTATTTAAGAGGTCTAAACATTGATGAATCTCTCTTTCCTCCAAAATAAAAGGAGGGAATGGTTCAAACATGTCAAGGTAGCCTCTTTCCACAGAAAAATAGAGGTTATTTCTAAATCGATCAATTCAAGTGGCATTCGGACCAATTCTTGCACTACTTGAGCTCCAAGCCCCAATACTTTGAAGTCAAAGAAGCATAATTTGTCGGCACAACTAAAAATCCTGGAGATAGTGAAAGGGAGTTCTTTGTCATAGACAATACAATTCTTAAGAAATGAGGCCAATAGACTTCCATTAAACAACAAAAATATCACAAATATGTTTTCATTGCATGCCAATAAAACATTGGGATCCTTTCCCCCTCGAGAGAAGAAATCTTTAGCAATTTGAGGTAAAAAAAATCGAATACCATACAAATGCAGTGGATTGGTTTTACTAAGATCTATAAGTTTAGTAGGCTGCTGATCTAAATCATCTTGACCATCACATCCACTATAAACAAACTTCGGGACTTTAAATTCCATGTCTATGTGCATTGCTGATAATTCTTGGAAGGCCCCGCTTAGTGACTCCCCTTGAGATTCTAGGCTTTTACCTTTGAAATGTTTTCCAAGGGGATGAAACATTACTTTAATTACAAGTGGTGTGGAAAACGAAAACCCAAGTGCCTCAAACAAATGTCCAAGGTGATTATGATAGTGTTCTGACAAAATTCCAGTTAGTTCAATCTCAAATCCAACACACCAATTATTGTCTAAAGGGGAATACACCTTACACCACTTGAGAATGTCATATTTTATGTTCTCAATGCCAGAAACTTCAATTTTTGTGGAAATGTCCATGGAATGAGATCCATCTCACTTTTGATTGGCGTCCTCTATAAAATGGTCAAAATATCCATTTTCTAAGTGGCCTTCATTCAGAGAGAAACTAGCGAAACTAGTACGATTGGTGCCAAGGGCCATGGTATACCATTCATCATCACTTCTTCATCCATCCTCCTCTTCATAATCTATTTCTGAGGCCACCCCATCACACACAATGGAACTCTTATACCTTTCAAAGGCATCCAATATAGAGTCGAGAACACTCTTGAAAGGTTAAATCCCATGACTGCTTAACCTGTCTAGATTTTCATTCAGATCTATCATTAATCCAGGAGTTGTACCCATGTTGTTGGATTCATCCGATTTGGCAGTCTTTAACGTGGCAACGAAAGCACAATTAGTGATGCTAATGATTGCATCAAAGGAAAAACTTGTGTAGAAATTGTGTGGTATGGCTATTTGTAAAACCTTGCCATCAATACAAATTTCTAGATATTCATCTGTAATTTTTTTGTATTTTCATAGACATGTTGCTAGATATTCCTGCATTGTTTTCCAACCAAGCATCAATGCAATTTATGATCTCGATGGTATCCATGATAGAGGGAAAATTATCACAAACCTAAGTTCAAACTAGATTTCTTCGCGATGCGATTTAACACCCTATTATTGTGTTTTCTCGTTGACGGGATTCAACTCATATGGTGAGCTTGATCAGTATAATTTGAATCTCTATTTTGAAAACCAACCTCCACCTAGGTTCCAGGCTCCTCTCCTTCACCACAAAACTTTACCACGGAACCTTAGAAGGGGTTTGACCCTTCTCTTCTAGGATGCAACAACCTTTTTCTTGCCACATAAAACTATTCTCTTCCCATGGTTGCCTTCCTCTAATTGTTGTGGGGTCCAACCTCATTTCTTTGCAAAGGCAACAAGAGTTTGGAAATAGTTTAGGTTACCACAATCTTATTTCATCCTTGAGAAAGTGGTATTCTTCAAGACTTGCTCTGATACCATGTTATATTTTCAATGAGCTATGGCTCATGTATTCCTTTTAAATTTTGTGTTAACAATTAGTTGAACCATAACTACTACACAAAACCAAGATCACAAGAAGAATATCCATGCACAAGTACACAAGAACTATCCTGGGAAAGCCTTCTCAAAACGGGAAGAAACCCCAACCAATACTTTGCTATATTCCTTAAGAGAAAGACCTCCCACACCATCACCAAACTTAGAACATAATAGGGTGTTGCAATTCTCATAATTTCAGACCACAACTTCTGAAATCATGAGATGACACAATGATAAGTGTGTTTCCTCAATGGGGATTCAACTTTATTTATATAAGAATTTTCACATCAAATGATTTGACTATTGGCACAATAGGGATGAAATTAATAACTCAAAATATACCTAATAATTACCATATTAATTATCTTTTATATTAATTATATTTTACATTAATTATTAATCACATTAAGGTGGGGCCAACCTGTACCCTTTACATTACAATTAGGGTTGCAGGAAGGTTTGACTCTTGAATAATATAGAAAGGGATATTATACACCCATTAATTCTCATCCACTAGGGGCACATGCATAGGGATGTCCATATCTCTAGCTCACTGCATTACACAGAAGAACCACTTATTCACTAGTGCTCATCCACCAGGATCACGTTCACCTATGCTCATCCATAGGCATGTCCACTCAACAGATATTCTTTCTCACTGCATTACATACGAGAGTCATATGGAGTTTCTAATCAACTCTTTGCTTAGAGGAGGCTAATACAACATCTTCATTTATGCTCTCATGACGATGCACCCAACACTTTGGGATTTCACACATTCACCTTGTGCTCAGCCACAGGCACATCCAATTTTGCAGATCTCCTTTCTCACTGTGTTACAAAGGAGAATCATATGGAGTTATTCTCAACTCTCTGTAAGGATAATTCCATCTCTACATTCCAAATCTGTCTCAAATAGGAACCACACACCCATATTAGGGGCTCTCTCTCAGGTTTGTGTCCTAGAGAATGTCTCACGCAGCTGTAATCATCAACACTTGATACCTCCCCATTAGAGACATTCTTTACCGAAGCGGGGTTGATACCATCCTTTGATGATGTCTTACCATCGATGAAGCTGAAAAAATATTGAATGATTGCCACAACGACGCTTGTGGTGGTCACCTATCGAGTATATCTACTGCCCAAAAAATCATTCAAGAAGGATAATTCTAGCCCACTTTGTTTCATGATTGCATTCGCGCTATCAATCGATGTGATAAATGTTAGCTTTATGCAAACAAATATCGATGTTGGCATAGGTGTAGACCTAAGGTTCAACGCTACAACAACACACCAACAAAACCCTAAATACCGTCCCTTTCGACAACACATGCAAAGCAAATGAAGTCTCACTCAAGTTAGAGGAAGGGCTGGTTGCAGGACTCAGATGTCTTCAACCTTATATGGGACACAGATATGTGATTCTAGTATTTAACAAAGCACTCAGAAGTAAACCCTCATTAATATTTAACCAATATTTACTCTGCAGATAAAATAGAGCATCACATCATTCACCTGGATCTAATGTATCTAAGCACTTATCATAAGGAATTAGATCAGATCTAGTAGATTGAAGTACTAAGCAAGTTCACAGAGGTCAAATCTAGTGTCTAGATTCATCATAAGCAGAAAGTATAAACAAATATATCTATCTATCTATGTCAAGCACTTAGCAGATAACACATAAGTACACCAACACATCGCACAAAGTAGAGAAACACAACATATATGTGGTTCATCCCCACCTTGGGGCTGCGTCCACCAACTCTTCTTCTTTATTAGCTTCTTCAATCAGATACATGCATAGAGACACAAAAACCTTACTCCCCACAAGACAGGAGATCTGTGCACCTCACTAGATCCTCCTTCCTTGCATTATAGAACAAAGCCCTTCACGGTCTATTACAACCACTTTCACTTAGCTCTGCAAGTCTCTCACAGTATGCACAAAGAATTTACAAGCCACACTTGCACTTAGCACAACATCACATAGATGCCTCTTCTATCCTTTTTCCTTACATCACCTAGACATCTATTTATATATTAAAAAATATGCCTAAGCATGGGTAAACCCATGGGCTGAGATTCCCATAACTGTTACATATTCCTAAATACCAAAAAGGACCCAAAAAGGGGCCAAGATCTCGCTATCTCTGCTTCGTCTTGCACTTCACCTTCAACAGGCTGTCGAAGTCCAAAAACTTGACCAAGGATCTCTCAAAACTTGGTCGAGGGCCAACAGGCCCCTAACACTCACATGTGACTCGTCCTGAGTCACTCAGATCTGGGTAGTTCTGCTTTGAAAGCCTTGAGATTGGCTCGTGCTTCTTCGAATTGTTTCTATGATACGACCTCTTTTTCAACAAACTATTGGATGACTTCATCGTTCATAGGTCCTTCCAGGCATTTTTCAACTGCATTAACAACCTTCTCTAGTTCTGCTCCTCGAGCTTCAGCTTCTGTGAACAATTGATAGGCCTTATCTTGTATGGGTTGGAGTCTTTGATTTACTTCCATAACTCTTCCCTGAATAGCGTGAATCTTCTCTTGGGCAGTGCATTTCTCTTGAGATCTCTTGATTCTTTCCATAGCTGACAAGAGCTTCAATTGTGCCTGTATCGTTTCAGAATGATACTTCGCCTCTTGGAGCTGCAACTCCAGTTCTCTTAGTTCTATAATCTTACCGAGTCTCTTGTATATCAGGGCACTACGATCACTCAACTTCTTGCATTTCATAGGAAGGGCCTTTAGTCTCTCAACTGTGCTCCTGGCAGTTGCTTCTCTTTGGTCCTTCACATCCTGTGGGGTCTCAGGCATCGCACGTAGTTTTAAGTCTGTGATACGTTGTTGTGGCTACAAGATCACTTATTCAAGCTAATCTACTTGCTGTGTAACTCGATATTTGACCTTTATTTCTATGACTGTCACAGAGTGAAGTGCTCTGTTGACCACTTCCTTTACTTTGAGTTTCTCAGTGAGAAACTGTTCTTTTCCTTCCTGTATCTGTGCTTTTTCTTCGTCGAACTTTGATTGGAGGGAAATATTTTTCTTTTATACAGCTTGCCAGTGTTCTACAAGTACTCCTTGTACTTACGTCAAATCCTGGGTGGCTTGTTCTATTTCCTCTTGTGCTCGTCGAAGGTGAGCTTCGACTGTATCAGCTAATCGGTGGAGTTGGGTTGGCTCGTCCCCCATATTTGGTGTTCCCAATGGTAGAGATGCAGTGGAGACTGTACGACTAGACTGTAGTGCCTGATGTACCCCTTGAAGTTCGATTTCAATCCTATCATACATTGCTTCCTGCTTGGCCTCTTATTTTTCTTCTATTTTTAGCGAAGCATCGTTCGGAGCTACTATGAGGAAGTCAAAGTCATCAGAGGTGAGGACAGTCTACATCTTGGTCATGAAGGATTTTGATTTCTTTCGGGAAGAAGGCTTCGGAGGTGTACCCTTCCTCTTCTTCATGGGATCAACCTCATCTCCTTGCTTCTGTTTGACTTCTTTGTCATCTATCTCTTCGCAATCACCTCCTATCTATGGTGATATGGAAGAAGTCTTCATGGATGAAATCTCTAATCCTTGGGCCTCTTCGGTCTTCTTTGTCTTGATAGGTCTGGGTGTATCCTATGCAGTTTCTGGGCTATCGACGTCAGATATCTCTGTGGGTTTGGCGAGGATAAGAAGGTCATTGGACCATTCCTTAGTAATCTCCTCGAGGTCCTCTTCCGTCAGCATGTAGTAGGACTGAAGTTGTTTCTTATGTTCATCGGTGCTTGTTGTAATAGAAATGAAATGTCGATCTACACTGAACTTCATCAAATGAAAGAACTGGTGTAGAGTGTTCAAAGTCATCAAAGGCTCGGACTTGATGGCTCTCTTAATTTGATCGTAGTAGGTATGAAAAACAACATTTGACTGCCACTATTTGTTCATATTACTAGAATACCAAAGTGTACTGAACTTCACGGCCAGAGGCTCAAATGGCTCAATGTCGAAGAAGGGCACACCTTCCGGTATCTCCCAGGCGATGAATGCGATAGGGATTAAAATCCAAATAAAATGAAATTCATAACCTTGATCTTGTGCTTCTCCATAGTCTAGTTTCAACTGATTCATTAGGTACTTCACTCAGTTCATCTGTAGACCTTCCACAAACTTCCCTGTGAGGTCGACTACAAAGCCAATGACTTGGGTAGGTCGTTTATTTCTTACTAACTTCCTTGCAATTAACTAACAGGTGAGGCACACTGTGCCACTCTGGCTAGAATCTACCTTGTAGCCTCGCGTCCCCTTCCCAACATCGCCATATCTATCCTTGATCCTCTATGCTAGAGTGTGATCCATGGATTTTCCTAGATAAAAATCATGTGGATTAGGTCCTTGCATAATCAACCCTGTGATTTGATTGATCAACGTAAGATCAACTATGATACGATGGTCTAGCCACAAATAGCCACCATGGTAACAAGAAAGCAACACCTTGACACAGTCATTCATCTCCTGGTGTCTTCGAAAGTGTGGGATCTTCATGATGTTCAATAGGGTGGACTGCACAAGGATATGGGTCCACATTTGGGGGATTATCTTTGAATTATTCCCCTTCGTTCTGGTCAGGTACTTATGTGGGGAGAGCATGTTATAGACTTTTCGGTTGCCGAGGTTGAAGTCGTTGAACTTCAATGCTACAATATTGTCTTGGTCTGCTCGAACTGCATGGATCCCCTTCAGGAGGTTCGCAGTGACCAAGGTGTACTCAAAATCTCTGGGCATGTTATCTTGATTTACAGCCCCACTCAGAGGTGGTATGTAGATGGCTAATATAGTCGAGATCAATTTGGCATTCGCTAAATCATCCCTTTGCTTGGTTCGCTTTTCATCTGATGGTTGGGATGATCCTTCTTCACGAGCAGTCGACGGAGATGCTTGTACTGTTTTTTAGATGAATCCTATACACCTAAAGATAATCCTCTCTTCAACATGAATCATTCAGTCATCAGGTCGAGGAGTACTTTTGTCACAGATTCTTCGACTACATCGAGCTCATCGGACATACATGCTCAGGATTAACTAGATTGGGTTCATATTAACTTAGACACTACAATGGAATAGATGGCAACAATGCGATGATCATAATGCAAGAGAAACTTAGTCTGCGGGCTTAAATTATTGGTTAGCAAAAGTTTTCTCGGTGCATGGTGCGACGAGATAAATAGGTAAATCAGAAATGGGTCTCTTGCAATGGGTATAAAGCCTTCATTTACTCTGTTTTGTCCATTATGGCATGTTCCCAGCGGTCTGATGGCAAGTTTTCTAGTCATAAATGCCTTTCTACCCATTCAAAGCATTGGTGTAATGGTTATAATGTCCCCAACGACTATATTTATTCGCCATAGAAAAGTGCCATGTGTCACTGTGCTGATATCCCAACGAAACTCCAATTTTGCAAATTTTCCTTCTGCGAGGTTCCTTCTAGATCTTTCTGCAACTTTGTGATCTTATCTCTCTTCTTACTTAGTTTTCTAGCCTTCTTTCCAGTGAGCTTCATCTCGGTATCCTTTTCCCATTCCGATTCTTATATTCTTTAGACATAGTGACTTCACGCTGTTGGGAATACACCTTACACCACCCAAGAATGTCATATTTTATGTTCTCAATGCCAGGCACTTCAATTTTTGTGGAAATGGCCATGGAACGAGCTCCATCGCACTTTTGATTGGCATCCTCTATAAGATGGTCAAAATATCCATTTTCTAGGAGACCTTCGTTCAGAGAGAAACTAACAAAACTAGTACGAGTGGTGCCAAGGGCCATGGTATACCCTTCATCATCACTGCTCCATCCATCCTCCTCTTCATAATCTATTTCTGAGGCCACCCCATCACACACAATGGAACTCTTATACTTTTCAAAGGCATCCAATATAGAGTCGATAACACTCCTGAAAGGATAAATCCCATGGTTGCTTAACCTGTCTAGATTTTTGTTCAAATCTATCATTAATTTAGGAGTTGTATCCATGTTGTTGGATTCATCTAATTTGGTAGTCATTAACGTGCCAATGAGAGCACAATTAGTGATTCTAATGATTCCATCAAAGGAAAAACTTGTGTAGAAATTGTGTGGTATGGCTATTTGTAAAACCTTGCCATCAATACAAATTTCTAGATATTCATCTGTAATTTTTTTGTATTTTCATAGACATGTTGTTAGATCTTCCTGCATTGTTTTCCAACCAAGAATCAATGTAATTTATGATATCGAAGGTATCCATTATGGAGGGAAAATTATCACAAACCTAAGTTCAAATTGGATTTCTCCGCGATGTGATTTAACACCTTGTTATTGTGTTTTCTCGTTGATGGGATTCAACTCATATGGTGAGCTCGATCAGGATAATTCGAATCTCTATTTTGATAGCCGACCTCCTCCTAGGTTCCAAGCTCCTCTCCTTCACCATAAAACTTTACCACAGAGCCTTAGAAGGGTTTTGACCCTTCTCTTCTAGGATGCAACAACCTTTTTCTTGCCACATAAAACTATTCTCTTCCCATGACTGCCTTCCTCTAATTGTTGTGGGGTCTGGCCTCATTTCTTTATAAAGGCAGCAAGAGTTTGGAAATATTTTAGGTTACCATGGTCTTCTTTCATCCTTGAGAAAGTGGTATTCTTCAAGACTTGCTTTGATACCATGTTATATTTTCAATGAGCTATGGCTCATGTATTCCTTTTAAATTTTCTATTAACAATTACTTGAACCATAACTACTACAGAAAACCAAGATCACAAGAAGCATATCCATGCACAAGTACACAAGATGTATCCCAGGAAAGCCTTCTCAACAAGCGAAGAAACCCCAACCAATCCTTTTCCATATTTCTTAAGAGAAATACCTCCCACACCATCACCAAACTTAGAACATAAGAGGGTGTTGCAATTCTCATAATTTCAGACCACAACTTCTGAATTCATGAGATGACACAATGATAAGTGTGTTTCCTCAATGGGGATTCATCTTTATTTATATAAGACTTTTCACATCAAATGATTTGTCTATTGGCACAATAGAGACGACCTCAATAACTCAAAATATACCTAATAATTACCATATTAATTATCTTTTACATTAATTATTAATCACATTAAGGTGGGGCCAACCTGTACCCTTTACATTACAATTAGGGTTGCAGGAAGGTCTGACTCTTGAATAATATAGAAAGGGATATTATACACCCATTAATTCTCATCCACTAGGGGAACATGCATAGGGGTGTCCATATCTCTGGCTCACTGCATTACACATAAGAACCACTTCTTCACTAGTGCTCAATGACTAGGATCACATTCACTTATGCTCGTCCATAGGCACGTCCACTCAACATATCTTCTTTCCCACTGCGTTACATAGGGGAGTCATCTAGAGTTTCTCATCAAATCTCTTCTTAGAGGAGGCTAATACATCATCTTCATTTCTTCTCTCATGATTATGCACCCAACACTTTGGGATTTCACACATTCACCTTGTGCTCAGCCATAGGCACATCCAACTTTGCAGATCTCCTTTCTCACTACGTTACAAAGGAGAAACATCTATAGTTATTATCAACTCCCTGTAAGGGGGATTCCATCTCTACGTTCCAACTCTATCTCAGATAGGAACCACACACCCATATCAGGGGCTCTCTCTCAGGTTTGTGTCCTGGAGAATGTCTCACACAGTTGTAATCATCAACACCTGATACCTCCTCATTAGAGACATTCTTTACTGAAGCGGGTTCGATACCGTCCTTTGGTGATGTCTTACCATCGATTAAGCTGACAAAATACTAAATGATTTCCACAACGACGCTTGTGGTGGTCATCTATCGAGTATATCTACCACTCGAAAAATCATTAAAGCAGGATAATTCTGGCCCACTTTGTTTCATGACTGCATCCGTGCTGTCAATTGATGCGATAAATGTCATCTTTATGAAAACAAAGATCGATGTTGGCACAGGGGTAGACCCAGGGTTCAGTGCTACAACAATGCACCAACAAAACCCTAACTACCATCCCTTTCGGCAACACCTGTGAAGTAGATGAAGTCTCACTTGAGTTATAGGAAGGGATGGTTGCAGGACTCAAATGTCTACAACCTTAAATGGGACACAGATCTGTTATTCTAGTATTTAACATAGCACTCAGCAGTAAACCTTCATCAATATTTAACCAATATCTACTCCACAGATAAAACAGAGCATTGCATCATTCACCCAAATCTAATGTATCTAATCACTTAGCATAAGGAATTAGATCAGATCTAGCAGATTGATGCACTAAGAAAGTTCACAGAGGTCAAATCTAGCTTCTAGATTCATCATAAGCAGAAAGTATAAACAGATCTATCTATCTATCAATGTCAAGCACTTAGCAGATAACACATAAGTACACCAACACATCACACAAAGAAAAGAAACACAACATATACATGGTTCATCCCCACCCTGGGGCTACGTCCACCAACTCTTCTTCTTTATTAGCTTCTTCAATCAGATACATGCACAGAGCCACAAAAACCTTACTCCGCATAGGACAAGAGATCTGTGCACCTTGCTAGATCCTCCTTCCTTGCATTACATCACAAATCCCTTCACAGTCTGTTACAACCACTTGCACTTAGCTCTGCAAGTCTCTCACAATATGCACAAAGCATTTACAAGCCACACTTGCACTTAGCACAACATCACATAGATGTCTCTTCTATCCTTTTTCCTTACATCACCTAGACATCTATTTATATATTACAAAATATGTCTAAGCATGGATAAACCTATGGGCTAACATTCCCATACCTGTTACATATTCCTAAATCCCAAAAAGGACCCAAAAACTGGCCAAGATCCTGCGATCTCTGCTTCATCTTGTGCTCCACCTTCGATAGGCTGTCAAAGTCCAAACACTTGACCAAGGGTCTCTCAAAGCTTGCTCGAGATCTAGCAAGCCCCCAACACTCACCTGTGACTCATCCCGAGTCACTCAGATATGGGTAGTTCTGCTTCAAAATTCTTGAGCTTGGCTCAAGCTTCTTCGACTTGTTGTTGTGCTATGACCTCTTGTTCAAAAAAATCTTGGATGACTTCATGATTCATAGGTCCTTCCAAGTGTTTTTAAGCTGCATTAACAACCTTCTCTAGTTCTGCTCCTTGACCTTCAACTTCTGTAAACAATTGATAGACCTTATCTTGTACAAGTTGGAGTCTCTGATTTGCTTTCATAACTCTTCTCTGAATAGGGTGAATCTTCTCTTGGGCGGTGCATTTCTCTTGAGATCTCTTCATTCTTTCCATAGTTGACAAGAGCTTCAACTATGCCTATATCGTTTCGGATTGATACTTCACCTCTTGGAGCTACGACTCTAGTTCTCTTATTTCTGGACTCTTAGCGAGTCACTCATATGTCAAGGCACTGTGATCACTGAGTTTCTTACATTCCATAGCAAGTTCCTTTAGTCTCTCAACTGCGCTTCTGGCAGTTTATTCTCTTTGGTCCTTCACATCCTGTGGGGTCTTGGGCATTACACGTAGTTCTAAGTTTGCGATGCATTGTTGTAGCTGCTGGATCACTTCTTCAAGCTACTCTACTTGCTGTGTAACTTGATCTTCGACCTTTATTTCTATGACTGTGACAGAGTGAAGTTCTCTGTTGACTGCTTCCTTTACTTCAAGTTGCTTAGTGAGAAACTGTTCTTTTCCTTGCTGTATCTGTGCTTTTTCTTCGTCTAACATCACTTGGAGGGAAATATTTTGTTGTTTTGCAGCTCCATGGTGCTCTACAATTACTCCTTGTACTTGTGTCAAAGCTTGGGTGGCTTGTTCTGTTTCCTCTTATGCTCGTCGAAGGCGAGCTTCAACTGTATCAGCTAATCGATGGAGTTGGGTTGGCTCGTCTCCCAATTTTGGTGTTCCCAATGGTAGAGGCGCAGTAGAGACTGCACGGATGGACTGTAGTGCTTTTTGTACCCCTCAGAGTTTGATTTCAATCATATCATACATTTCTTCCTGCTTGGCCTCTTGTTTTTCTGCTATTTCTAGCGAAGCATCGTCTANTGGAGGATTTCGATTTCTTCCAGGAAGAAGGCTTTAGAATCAAAACCTTCCTCTTCTTCAGGGGATCAACCTCATCTCCTTGCTTATGATCGACTTCTTTGTCATCTAACCCTTCGCCATCACCTCCTAGCTCTATTGATATGCAAGTAGTCTTCACGGATGAACTGTCTAATCCTTGGGCCTCTTCGGCCTTCTTTGTCCTGCTAGGTTCGGGTGTATCCTATGAAGTTTCTATGCTATCGACGTTGGATATCTCTACGGGGTTGGCGGGGATAAGGAGGTCAGTGGACCATTCCTTAGTAATATCCTTGAGGTCGTCCTCCATCATCTTGTATTAGGACTGAAGTTGTTGCTTATATTCATCGGTGCTCACTATAATATAAATGAAATGTTGATCTACGTTGAACTTCATCGAAGGAAAGAACCAGTGTAGAGTGTTTAGAGTCATGCGAGGCTCGGACTAGATGTCTCTCTTCAGTTGATCATAGTAGATATCAAAAACACCAATTGAATTCCACTGTTTGTTCATATTGTTGGAATACCAAAGTGTACTGAACTTCACGGCCAGAGGCTCAAATAGCTCGATGTCGGAGAAGGTCGCACCTTCCAGCATATCCCAGGTGATGAATGTGATATGGATTAAAATCCAACTAAAATGGAATTCATAAACTTGATCTTGTGCTTCTCCATAGTCTAGTTCCAACTGATTCACTAGGTACTTCTCCCAGTTCATCTGTAGGCCTTCTGCGCACTTCCCTGCGAGGTCGACTACAAAGCGGGTGACTTGGGTAGGTCAGTTCTTTCTTACTAACTTCCTTGCAATTAACTGACATGCGAGGTGCACTACACCACTCTAGATAGAAGCTACCTTGTAGCCTCGCGTCTCCTTCTTGACATCTCCATAGGTGTCCTTTATCCTTTGTGCTAGAGCACGATCCATGGATTTTCCTGGATAAAAATCATGTGGATCAGGTCCCTGCATACTCAACCCTATGATTCGATTGATCAGCATAAGATCAACTATGATACGATGGTCTAGCCACAACTATCCACCATGGTAACAAGAAAGCATCAACTTGACACAAGCATTCACCTCCTGGTGTCTTTTGAAGTGTGGGATCTTCATGACATTCAACAGGGTGGACTACGTGAGGTTATGGGTCCATGTTTGGGGGATTATCTTTGAATTCTTCCCCTTCATTCTGGTCAGGTACTTATGTGGGGAGATCATGTTATAGACTTTTTGGTCGCCAAGGTTGAAGTCGCTGAACTTAAACACCACAATATTGTCTTGGTCTGCTCGAACTCTGCGGATCCCCTTCAGGAGGTTCGCAGTGACCAAGGTGTACTCGAAATATTTGGGCACACTATCTACTACCCCGCTCAGAGGTGGTATGTAGGTGGGTAATATAGTCAAGATCAATTTGGGATTCGCTATATCATCCCTGTGCTTGGTTCACTTTTCATCTGATGGTCAGGATGGTCCTTCTTCGCGAGTAGTCAACAGAGATGCTTTCATTGTTCTTGTAGATGAAGCTTGTACACCTAAAGATAATCCTCTCTCCTACATGAATCTTTCAGTCATCAGGTCGAGGAGTACTTCTATCACAGATTCTTCGACTGTATCAAGCTCATCAGACATACATGCTTGGGATTAACTAGATCGGGTTCAGATTAACTTAGACACTGCAATGGAATAGATGGAAACAATGCGATGATCACCGTGCAATATAAACTTAGTCTACGGGCTCAAATTATTGGTTAGAAAAAGTGTTCTCGATGCATGGTGTGACAAGATAAATAGGTAACTCGAAAATGGGTCGCTTGCAATAGGTATAAATCCTTCATTAACTTTGTTATGTCCGTTATGAGACATTCCCAACGGTCTGATGGCGAGTTGTTTGGTCATAAATGCCTTTCTACCCATTCGGAGAGTTGGTGTAATGGTTATAATGTCCCCAACGGCTATATTTCTTCGCCATGGTGAAGTGCCATGTGTCGTTGTGCTGATATCCCAACGAAGCTCCAATTTTTCAAATTTTCCTTCTACAAGGTTCCTTCTAGATATTTTTGCAACTTTGCAATCTTAGCTCTCTTCTTACTTAGTTTTCTAGCCTTCTTTCCAGTGATCTTCATCTCAATATTCCTTTTCCCATTCTGATTCTTATCTTCTTTGGACAGAGTGACTTCGCGCTATTGAGATTCTTTCTTAGGATTTAAGGGTAATACTTATTTTTTATCTTGGATAGGTATTTCAGTCTTTTGTGGGTCCTCTAGTGTTCTTGCAACTTTGATATCTACGCCGTTGCCTTTAAATAGCTATTATCTGTTCTCATGTTCTTCAATCAAGTGTGCGATCCTTTTAGTTATAAAATATTTTAACTCTTACTTCTTCTTCTCTAAGACTTCTTTTTCGTGCTTCCTTCTGTCTTGATCTCTTTCAATCCAAGCTCTTCCTAGTAACATGGTAAATGGAGCATTTTCCTCAATATACTTGATTCATACATCCATCATCCATCATATAGCATAAGGGAATTTAGTATATTTTCCTAGTAAAAATCATACATCCATTATCCCACGCACAATGTGTTACTTTATCCAAGACAATCGTGCATTTGTGTGTGACTGTTAGTTAGATAGGCATGCATAGGATGCACAATTTTCACACCCACAACCACACACGAATGCGCAACTGTTCATGTTACAGACACACATCCTCTGTGCACTTGTCTATCCACCACACACGTTCATATGAGTGGTTATAATCCTCGCATCTGCACATTATGTGTGGGTTTCGCCTTTACAGTCACGCATTCACGAACGTGCTACTATTTGGGATAAACTCAGACATAATGTGCGGGAAATTGACTCTTACCTGGGCACTCATGCGCGGGTGTTCACGTATTTTCTGCGCACTCTAGGGAACCTACCCTTAAAAAACCCTTTACAACCCTCCATACATTCCCTAGCTAACATCCATCAAATTTACAAAGTGTGGGATGATAAGGTCACTAACCTGTCTCTGGAAAATTCCTGATCAGTCGCCCCAAGATCCCGTAATATTCCAAATAACCTCATAACACTCTTGCCAGATCACCAATAGTGTCAGTGAAAATGAGGTGGCATTGTGGGCCCACCATCCATATATAAGCTCCTTTTCCCAACTTCCACATTCTGGTACAAGATCCCAGAGCCTCCATTTTCTTAATCGTTCTCGACCACAAGATCCTGATCCAACCATCTATACATTCATATTCCCTAGGTTATCATTTGCACTTCTCCCTAGAGGACCATTTTATTCGTGCCACATTCAGGTACGCATGCTCACTTTTAGTTTTATCAAATAGTTGTTATACGTTCTTTATCATCAGATATTGTTCATGTCAGGTATTTGGATTTTTATGTGTCGGTACTTGTTAAGAAATATTACATCCCCTTCGAGTATATGTTCGACACTAGCATGTAATTACTCCCTCTGTAAACAATTCCATATCCCAGTCACACCCTTTGACAGTTTCGTTTAGGGTCCCTACATCCGTCTCTATAGTACATTTATCTCTACCACATTTTGGTACTGTCGACCGATAGCACTCTCCCCCACATGATTTGTCCCATTCATAGTTCCCCTTGGCAACTTGACACTCATGCTGTTTTCACCCCCTAAGCTTGGGAGTCTCGATAGTTTTTCCACTTTTGATAATGAACCCCATACTTATTCTTATCATATTGCTAACCTTTCCAATGGACTCCCAGGTCATATCATACTACACTTGGTTCTATTGAATGCACCCCCATAGTTTCATTATCCCTCCATCTGTTAAGCCATAAATAATGGCTCATTACCCCTTAATTGGGGCATATTACAATAATAATGTTATTTTATTTATGTCGGCTTTAGTCCATTAGTTGTAATTATACCTCCTAGTCTCCTATATATACCAAGGAGACATTTTCATTTGGAACAATATTGTTATTGTACATTTATGTAGGCATAAGGAGGTTTCCCCCTCGAAGAGGCTTATTATCTTAATTTCTCTCTTTTTCAAGGCATTGAGTACTTATTCTGAGGTTTTTCTATGCTATATTGATATTTGGTTCTTAACATATGGTATTAGAGCTCAAGGTCTTGGGGTTTCGCTGCTACATCTGAGACACCTTGGAATTTTCTCTATAATGTTTTTTCTACAATGTTTTAGAAGGAATGACTTGGAGGATATTATTAGACAGATCAAGGTACGTTGGGTTAAAATTTTAGCTCCTGAGGCATTATACTTTCGGAGATACAAACTATGCAAGATAAGGTTTGGAATCATCCTGAACTGAGTCATTGCGGAATTTTTGCTATAAAAATGTTCTGTAACGTTTCAGACCCTGAAATCTAGAGTATATTCATAAAAATTAGTAAGGTATCTGTGGTAAAACGTTCATATTTTGGGTCATGTTACATTTGTAGATACACCCTGTGGAACATAGGGTATATGACTAGTCCTATTGACTATTCTCACAAAGGTGTTCTAGGTAAAACAATCATAACTTCTTCCTAGTGCATCCAAAATGAGTGAGACTGGTTTCATTGGATAGTGGACAGTCTTTAGTATTTCTGGTATAAGTTTCAGAATTTTAGATCAATTATTTTGTGTGGGGAATGCTATACAAGTGAGATATCCTGGAAAGGACAAAAATCAACAAGTTGTAGGAAAGTTACTGTAAATTCCACTTGGCACATCCAATTCTGATTAGACCTGTGGCATTGCAGAGAATAAATATCAGAGAACTACAAAAAATAAAGTTTCTTACCCAGAAGGGCAGAAACTTTGTATAAATAGCAGAATAAATATTGTCTATCAGAACCACCTCAAAATCAACGTTCAAAAGTTATACTTGGCCAACTTGCCACCCAAAAAGGGAACTTCTACACCAAATAATCCTCCAGACAATCCTACATGGACTCTTTATTAAGGTGAATAAATGCATAGGGACATAAATGATTTACAAAAGAAGACAGTAACAAAATATGAACTACAAGAGATGATGGAGGGTTTAAAAGGGGAGATCATGGAAGGATTGAAAAATTTCCTAATAGAGAGGACACCTGAAAGTTAAAATGTATCCCATGAAATTCATGATGAGGACACAAGGAAGGTGAATCAAGAATGGAGAAACTCCAACTTTGGGTTGAATACCAACCACTTTCCTAAGATCGATATGAGAGTTTGATGGCAAGGACCCAATCACATGGATACTTCAGATGGAGCAATTCGTTGATCTACATAATGTGCCACATACACAAAAGGTATGAATTGCTTGTTTATATTTAGAACCAATCAATTTGTATGGTATTGATGGATTTTTTCTCGCAAATCACTCATCACTTGGACAATTTTCATGGAAGAAATGATAGCACACTATGAAGATACAAGGAGAAATACCTTCTTTAGCCAATTGATAAATCTCAAGCAAAAGGGTTCAGAAATAGAGCACATTGAGAACTTCCAAAGATTGAATATAAAGGTAACATATATTCCAAATGAGCACTTGATTGATTTATTCATAGGAACTTTAAAAGATAACATTCAAAATGAGTTTTGCCTTTGGGAAACCAAATAATTGGAGAATTCATTTAGGGTGGAAAGAAATGTTGAAAGTAAAAATATGGCTATGGCTACTAGAAGGACCAATCCTAACAACTGTAGAGAGAATAATGCTCCTTCTTCTAAAACACCTCAACCTACAAGGTTGACACCTCAACAATTGGAGGGAAAAAAAGCAAAAGGTTTATGCTTTAATTGTGACAAAAAGTACAGTAAGGGACATAAGTGTGGTGAGAAAAAATTATTCTACATAGATTGTGAAAAGGAAGAAGAACAGGAACAAGAAAAAGATATCAATATGAAAATGTAGAAGCAATTTCATCTGAAGACTTGACTCCCACGATATCATGTAATGCATTTGTTGGAATTAACACTCCTCAAACCCTCAAGATCGAAGTATATATCAAAAATAAAAAGGTAATAGTCCTAATTGATTATGGTAGTACTCATAATTTCATTCACTATAAATTAGTGAAAGCTCTCAATTGCTTTGTATATCCAGCGCTAGAGTTTCAAGTAATGATTCCATATGGAGGAACTATCAATTACTCAGGAAAATGCAATAATATCAATCTTACTATGGGGGAATATCTAATGAATAGTCCAATTATTTATATACCCATGGGTGGTGCTAATGTTGTACTAGGAATCCAATTGTTACAATCATTAGGAATGGTGGCTTTTAATTTTCAAGAACATTTCATGAAATTTTCATAGGAATGAAAAGAAATTGAGTTAAGAGGTATCAAAAGGAAACTCGGTAAGGTGATAATCTCTAATGGCATGACAAAATTATTGAAAAAGGGGCATCAAGGTGTTATTTCACAACTATGCTCACTAGATGTTCAAACATCTAAGCCATCTATTCCTCTAGATCTCCAAGGGATCATTGATAAGCATTCCAAAGTTTTTGAAGATATTCCCAAAGGTCTTCCACCCGCTCGAAATCATGATCATGATATTCACCTAATTTCTGGGAGTGTTCCTCCTAACATCATGCCATACGGATACCCTTATGCCTAGAAGAGTGAAATTGAGTGCATGGTTGAAGAAATGTTAGAGGCTGGCATTATGAGATCTAGCCAAATTTCTTACTCTGCACCAGTGGTAATGGTATTCAAGAAAAATGGTTCATGGCATATGTGTCGTAATTATAGATAGCTCAACAAGATCACTATTAAAGATAAGTTTCCAATTCCTATCATTGATGAATTTTTAGATGAACTACATGGAGCAATCTATTTCACAAAGTTGGATCTTCGTTCAGGGTATCAGCAGATTAGAATGAAGGAAGAAGATATCCCCAAAACAACATTCTGAACTCATGAAGGCCATTATGAATTTTTGGTCATGCCTTTTGTCTTTACAAATGCACCTTCCACATTCCAAGGGTTGATGAATTCCATTTTCAAGCCCTTCCTTCGAAAATTTGTGTTAGTATTTTTTGATGATATACTAATCTATAGAAAGTCTTGGGAGG
>JASDQU010029968.1:0-14026 GCA_032191745.1 Picea mariana | reverse complement strand
TAGGGGAGGTAGTGGTAGTACTTTCTAAAGTGATGAATGGTGATGGTGTTTGATTGAGTTGAATTAGGTTACGTAACTCGGGTAGAGATGGGCATTTGTTGGTTGGGTGTCCATATTTCTCACATAACACGCAAGGAGGTTGGACGCGTGGGGGAAGTGGAGCTGTGGGCTCCTTCTTCTTTCATCTTCCCCCAGCTGTGGTAGGGAGGTTAGTGAGTGGGGGTGTAGAGGGTATGGTGGGAGTGAGTATGGGAATCGTCATTGGGATTCCTTCTATTTGAGGGGGAAGGGATGGTTGAGGAACCATCTTTGGTGGATGTAAATACCAAACTAGGATTGCCAACACCATATTAGGGAGAGTAAGCATTGCGGCTACTTAGAAAGATTGTATGCTTGGTGGAGGGTAAAAGAAGGGGATATGATTAATGGCTTGGGGAATTGTCTCCCAAACTAGGATATTGCCTTGGGGTGAGGTGAAATCGTGAACTAGTGGAGCAGACGAGTTCGCAGGAGGCTTGTGAGGGAGGGGCTCTGTGACTAGTGGGACATTAGATATGAGAGAAGATTCCATAAAAGGAAGCATATTCTCAATATCAGTTCCTTTGGATGATACGACACATACCTAATTAGAAGGATGAAGGAGCGGTGGTGCCCCATGGTAAGTTCCTAACAATGATGGGTCTTTGAAATTTCCGAGACCCATTTCAATGAGTGGGTATACTTCATGATTAGTGTGGATGAGAGGGAGAATGTTATCGATGTTGGAAAAAGGGTTAGGCTCATAATGTGAAACTTGTTCAATTGTAATGATCTTCCCATTATGGGGGAACATCATGGTTCAAAAGATGGAAGAGGCAACTGCCTTCATAGTGTACATGTAGCTATGGCCGAACAAGATATTGTAATCAAGTGGGGCATCGATAACTTCAATGTCGATGAGAATGGTCTTGCCCCCAAGTTCTACAGGGACATTTTGGAAGAGCCCTTCAGGAGAAGATGGTAGTCTATCATAAGCTCTTAAGGTAATGGTAGATGATATGAGTTTGGGGGAACCAATTTTCTGCCATACAGACTTGGACATGATGCATGTGGATGCGCCTTGATCGATGATGTATTGATGAACTATGATGTTTCAAATTTTTACTGGGATTTGAAAAGAAATAAGAGCAGGGAGACAAGGCTCTCCACTGTTGAGATCAAATGTGATGAGTTGAGTATCCGCGGGGTCGACTGCCCTCAAGGCAGAAAGTAATGATTTCTGCTGAGTGGGACAAGTTTGAAGGACTTCTAAGACTGACATGGCAGCCAGGGACTATGCTAAGTCATCGACCAAACTGTAATTATTAGCTTCCCTAGCCTGTGGGTTGTGGACATTCCTATGCAATCGAATGTGAGGGATGCAAAGAGGTGTTTCCGCATTAGGGTGAGGGATCATCAAAGGGGGTCCTGTTGGTGTTGGGAGTGTTTTTGGGGGGATGGGGGGAGACTCAGTGGATGCACGGTATTGATGACTACGTGTTTGCAGAAGGATTTTTTCCTTACTGGTGAGGAGGATAGTACGATCTACGGGATTGTTTGGTTTGATATACTGTCCCAACTGTGTTGGGGTAGGTTGCATGTCCTGTTGAGTGTTCATCACACCCTGGTGTGGAATGGGATTTTGCAGCATGGATGGGGGTGGTTGTTGCACGTATTGTTGTGGGCTCTACTGAGGGGCAGGTGGTGCTGGAGTATGTGGGCCATTCACTAAGTCTTTCATCCATTTAAAATCAACGATTTGAGGGCAATGATGAGTATAATGACCGAACTCACCGAAAAGGGAACAAGGGAAGTTGGTTCGAAGATTATTGTTATTTTTCCCTTAACGTTTGTTATTATTTCCCCCTTAGGGGTTCTGATTCCCTTGGTTCTGGTTGCCCTCAGTAGGTTGGTTCTATTGGGGGTGATTCCCACCTTGACCTGGGTTGTTATTGTTCCATTTTTTTCCTTTCTTTTTGGCATTATTTGACTGATGGGTCTGATTTTCCATATTCAACTGTTTCAAATTTTGATATTGTTGAATGGGAGAGGGAAGAACAAAATGGAAATTATGGATTATTTTGTGGTAATGATCCATAAGGTACATAGGAAGGCGTAGTGCTTTCGCTAGTACTTAGAGTATAAGCTAAGGTAGATGGAGTACCCAAAATTGTTTGGATAGGTGGGTGTATTGTGGGTGTCGGCGGTGGCCCACTGATGGGTGGAGGAAGAGAAACAGGGTATGGTTGTTGATAAGGGGGTTGAGGGTAATAATAGGGTCCCCCATATGCCGACGGATATTGAGGTGTGCCATACATTGGTGGTTGTTGGGGTTGTGGTGCGTGGTGCGTGGTGGTACCAATCAATCTATCTGCCGAGTGAGGCATCCCGGGTTTATCTTGGCCGAATGGCATAGGTTTGGGGAGATTAGGAAGTACTGTGTACAAGTACCCTGATTGAGAATAGATGAAGTCGTATTGTTGAGCCTTACTGACAGTTTCTTCTTCTGATTGAGGGAAGGTTGAAGCTACATCTTTATCGAGGAGTGAGACAAGTGATCTGAGAAACCAATCAAGACATTGTTGTTTGGTGGTTTCTTCTTTGCACAAACTACTTCGTCGACGCCACTCATGAATGTGATCAGCCATATGTGTGGCTGAGTTTTTTTTTAAATTAGAGAGTAGTTCAAGACCATTGTCATGGCGGATTGATAATTGGAAGAAGGTCAAAAATCCTTTGGCCAAGGACTTGAAAGTAGCATGGGACCCTGATTTTTTGTCTACATACCATTTGGCTGATGGGTCAGTGAGTGCGCATTGAAATAATCATAGTCAGATGGAATCGTCCATAATGCTGTTGGAAGAGCACCATAAGTGGAAATTCATGACATGGTTGGTAGGTTCATCTCCTACCTTTCCTTCAAACTTGGGGATATCTGAAGGTAGTTTGGTAGGCATTGCAGGCCATGTGGGGTCAAGCAATATAGGGTCATTTGTGAGTTTTCTTAGATCTGGTATGTTGAGAGAGGCCAAGTATGGCATCTGGAGTGGTGGCGGAGGATTAGTTCCAGCCATGGTGTGAGTGTTCTGTGAACCTGACCCTTGAGGGGGGCTAGGTGGGTTGGTACTTCCCCCTTGAGAGTAAGTTGGCCCCCCTCTTCTATGTAAAGGAGAGTGAGTGGATGATGGACCTTGGGAATTGGACCCAAGTAAGGTGGAACCAAGCAAAGCTGATGCTAAGATAGTGGCATTCACAGGGGTGTGAGAAGGTGGAGCCGATGAGTTGGCAAGACTAGGAACTCCCCCTAAAATTGGAGGGAGATTCAGCAAGCGTCTAGAACGATGGGGGTTCTATGGGTCCCCTATGATGTCCGACTAGCTGAGTAGGTGTGTGCGTATGGTGGTAAGAGCAATAAAAAAACAAGAGTGTTTGCTACAATTTTTGAACTTTACACAATATATATCTAAATCAAATGTAATCAGAAGTGTATCATACATAAAGTGTTTTGATAAAGAAGGATATATGTGGATAAGTGGGTTTTGTCCGCATGGGGAATCAAAGAAAAAAAATGCTCGTGTCCTAAAAGACATAACGTCCTTCCTCCCAAATAGCACTGGACCTTCCAATAGTACTCAACAGTGGGGTCTGAAGTTACCGAAAGAGAAACTAGTGAAGGATGAAGTAATCAGATATAATGAGGGGTAAAGGGGGCATATCCCGAAAGAACTGGCGATATTTGCCAATAGCCACACAAAATCTGATCAAGGTGTAATTGCAGCCCACAATTGTCACCTAGGTAGATGTCCTAAAATTTGGTCACTAGGTACCTCGGTCAAAGTGCGGAATTTAGATTTTTGGCCTAAGAAATGGGTCACGGGCTGGATCTCGTCCAAGAGGTGGGTGCCTCAAGGGGGGATTCATAGAAAAACTGGACCTCAGCCTTCAACCCTTCATGGGTATCTCCCTACCTTATGGTGTTATGAACACTTGACTTGGAGGATTTAAAGTTCCCTATTTGACAACTTCTATTGTTTTGAAAATGTGAGAACCAGATAATGGGGAGTTATTTGGATGCCTATCCCTGAAATCCTACCTAGACTAAAAGATTTATTTTGGCACTTCCTGTGGAGGAAAACTTGGTGAGTTTTTAGAAAAAATTTAGATGTGGTTGTTTGAAAGATTGGGGGTGTGAGCCAATCTCGTTGAAATTAAATGCGAGTGGATAGTTTCGTCAAGAAAAGGGTGGGGTGTTTCGGAATTCCTTTGGATGAAACTTAGTTTTGACCTCCACGTTTTGAGATGAAAACTATGTGAGTGATAAGTGACTTTTGTGTGTGAATGAGTGAAAGTGTGCCAATTTTTTAATGAATTAGGTGTCACCTTGCTGCATGTGGACTTCGCTTGGTCCTTACAAGTGTTGATTACTTAATTAACTAAATGTCTTTGGTACAACCTTGCGTAATTCAAAAGTCCCTACGAAACTAGCGTGTAGACATGTGGGTCCTTTACTATTCCTTTAACTCCCTATTGTGATTTAATCTAAGGAAGCTTTGAAACAATCCTAGATTGTAATCATGTGGGCATGTATGGGCCCATTACAAAATCCTTTAAACTTCCCTAGTGATTTAATCTAAGAAAGTAAATTTCAACACTATCCTATCTTTGTAGCATGTGGGCATGTATGGGCCCGTTACAATTTTGAGATGTGTTTGAAAAAAATAAACTAAGAGGAGTCCCAAGGGGGTTGTTGTCCTCTCCTAAAGGTTTTAGTCTTTTTAAGGGAGATGAAATTGTCCTACAATTTTTTCCTGATTCTCAAGGTCGCTTTGAAGCGTGAGAGAAGAGCATACTAAACGATTGTTATCCAACTTCTGGTCCCAATGCAAGTTTTATGTGATTACAAATGATTCCAAGTTATACTATTAGTCAAAGCAAGCCATCCATGTGGCAAAATGAAAGCAAAAGAGGAAATAATGATTTTAAACCCCTTAAGTGCCCATGTGTTTTGACTAATCCCTTTATATGGAGAGGGAACTAAGTGTGGTGTAGATTACAACATGCATGAAATCATTTTTAAGAAGGCTAGGGGCCTTAACCAAATCACAAAAAAGGCTTACAATGTGTATTTTTCTGCACAGGTGCACGGGTCTCAGAGTAGACAGAGGCGCACTGAGCACCAATGCACAAACCGAAACAGACTTTTGGGCACAAGTGCACGGAGGGTGCTAAACAACACAGTAACTTTAGTGCACGTGCGCACGATGCGAGACTGTGGGCCAATAAACCCACGCACACCTGTCACACGGCCGTGAAGAAAATTACGAATGAAATTCTCTCAATTCGTCTTTGAATTGGATGTTTTGCAGGTTGTCTTGGGCCGGTTTAGGTACTTGCAAGTTAAATAAACCAAAAGAAGAGCTAGAAAGACCCAAATGGGGTAGGAAATTGATACCCTTCCCCAGTGGAGTTGCCAATCTGTTGCGCCTCTTTTGTCACCTAAATGAGAAAAACAGAGATTCTTACAAGCTTTGTTTGGTTAGCTAAGAAAGACAGTAGTAAAGGAAAGGGTTAGAGAAAGAAACATAAAAGACTAAGCTAAGAATTAAACTAGAAAAGAAAAGAACAACTAAACTATTGAGCATAAGGGCATAAGAACAAGAAATAAACAAGACTCATCTCACCAATGGCAAGGATTATATTAGTGAAAAGAAAACACCAAGAAGAAAGAGGACTTTGGGTCCCTTCTTCCTCCAAGGGAGGGCTCTTGGACCCCTACAATTGAGCTCTTCTTACAACTTTGAAACTTGAAAGAAATGGTGAAAGAATCCCAAGCTAATCCACTCAAGAGGTGAGATGGATTGCCCCAATGTAATGATGCTAGTATGCTCTTGATGAGAAAAGAGGATTCCCCAAGAGAATAGCAACAACATAACCTTGCAAATGAATTCCTTGAAAATGTAGTGCATCCATGGCCTTGTTTTATAGCACCACTTTGAGGTATTGTGCAACCAACTTTTAGTGTGAAAAGGGGTTGTTTATGGCATTTTTAGGTCTTTAACCAACCACCCAGTCAGATCCAGCTGAGATTTGGATGTCAAATCAACTTGGAAGCTGAACCAGAAGTGGGTGGGAGGCCGACCAATCTCATAAATATGTCGTTCTTAAGTGTGCATGGATTTTAGTGACCACAGTCGTGCATCGTGCACATGTGCGCTTTTCGTGCGTTTCTGGATGGTGCTTGTGCATGCGTGCCCTATGTAGTCATAGTGCACCATAATTTTATCACTAGTTGTATAGTTTTGGACCTTTTGGAAATTCTTTTGTGGTAATTTTGGTCCATGGGTGACCTTATAACTATTTGAAGATGTTGGATTCCTGTAACCATTTGCAGACGAAATTTCAATGATAACACATAGCATGCAACCAATGGAGTATTTATGAAAACCATGGTATAGGGATATACCTATACAGATTGAGCAGAGAGTACAGTGAACCAAAAGAGAACATCTAATTGTTGTCTTACCATGAATATTACCATGGTTTCCTGATGCATAAACAAAACTTTGTGGCCTTGAGTATCATAGAAGAAGAGTATGCAGAATTGAGTGTGTGAAGCAATATGGCTATGGATTCACAAGATTCTGATAGATTTAATTGATCATGAGATGGATACTGTGATGATAACCAGAGTTGTGTGTAAATATCTTTGAGAACCCAACGTTTCATGATAGATCGAAACACGTTGATATAGAATATCATTATATCATAGATATGATGGAGAGGAAAATAGTATACATGAGAAAATTGCATACATATTCACCAAATTATCTTGGTGAAGGATACCTCCCTAGTTGAGAGGGAGTGTTGATGACTACAACCAAGACAAAGTTTGAAGTACTTCCGTGTGAGACTTGGCCTGATGAAGAATGCCTCCCTATCTGAGAGGGAGTGTTGATGATTACAACTGCGTGAGACATTCTCCAGGACACAAACCTGAGAAAGAGCCCTTGAGATGGATGTGCGGTTCCTATATGAGACAGAGCTGGAAGGTAGAGATGGACTACTCATTACATAGAGTCGAGAATAACTCCATATTATTCTCATGTGTAACGAAGTGACAAAGGAGATCTGCAGAGTTAGACATGCCTATGGTTGAGCACAAGGTGAACGTGTGAAATCCCAAAGTGTTGGGTGCATCGTCATGAGAACATAAATGAATATGATGTATTAGCATCCTCTGAGTAGAGAGTTTATGAGAAACTATAGATGACTCCCCTATGTAATACAGTGGGAAATAAGATCTATTGAATGGACGTGCCTATGGACGAGCACAGGTGAACGCAATCCTAGTGGATGAGCACTAGTGAAGAAGTGGTTCCTTTGTGTAATGCAGTGATCCAGAGATATGGACATCCCTATGGATGTGCCCATAGTAGATGAGCACTAGTGGGTGTATAAGATCCCTTGTTATATTATTCAATATTCAGACCTGCCTCTAACCCTAATTGTAATGTAAAGGGTACAAGTCGGCCCCACTTTAATGTGAATGTAAAAGATAATTAATATGGTAATTATTAGTTGTATTTTGATTTATTGAGGTCATCCCTATTATGCCAATAGACACATCATTTTATGTGAAAAGTCTTATATAAATAAAGGTGAATCCCCATTGAGGAAACACACTTATCATTGTGTCATCTCATGATTTCAGAAGTTGTGGTATGAAATTATGAGAATTGCAGCACCCTCTTGTGTGCTATGTTTGGTGACTGTGTGGGAGGTCTTTCTCTTAAGGAATATAGCAAAGGATTGGTTGGGTTTTCTTCCCTTTCTTAAGAAGGGTTTCCCAGGATACTTCTTGTGTACTTGTGCATGGATATTCTTCTTGTGATCTTGGTTTCCTACAGTAGTTATGGTTCAAGTAATTGCTAACCAAAAATTTAAAAGGAATACATGATCCATAGCTCATTGAATATCTAACATCGGGGAGCCTGATGTCCAATGCGTTGACGATAATCTCTAGAGAGGTGAGACCCAAAATTTTTTGTACGGAGGTAGATGAGAAGGTCTCCATACTAGGGGTCGTCTAAGGATATGAAGAAGAGGTGTTCATTGAGGAAATCTTCATTGATGGGGGGATTTTTGGTGTCTGAGGGAAAATCCATAATGAGTTTGGCTAGGAAAAGAGATTTCTTTCTTTGGGGAGTGGAGAACTCTAGATGATATTCCTGAAGGTTAACGATCCATCGGGAAAATTTTCCATTGATCAATCATCGAACAAGCAAGTATTGCATGGGGTTGGAATCTGCCACTACCTTGGTAGTTCGAAGAAGAATGTAATGCCATAGTTTTTGGACTGTGAGGACAACAACTAACGCGATCCTTTCATCATGATTATATTTTAAGGATGGTCCTAAAAGGTTTTTACTAATGTAGTAAATCACATGTTCCCACTCGTCATCCCTTGATTGGATGAGGATTCCTATGACTAAAATAGTAGAGGTTGATAATTAGAGGATGTAATCGCGATCATAGCCTGGGGGACTAATCAAGGGGGCATTGGATAGGGTAGATTTTAGTGGGGTGTCCTTATTAGTTATATTTTGAGTTATTGAGGTTAGACCTATTGTGCCAATAGACACATCATTTGATGTGACAAGTCTTATATAAATAAAGGAGAATCCCCATTGAGGAAACACACTTATCATTGTGTCATTTCATGATTTCAGAAGTTGTGGTCTGAAATTATGAGAATTGCAACACCCTCTTGTGTGCTAAGTTTGGTGATGGTGTGGGAGGTATTTCTCTTAAGGAATATAGAAAATGATTGGTTGGGTTTTCTTCCCTTGTTGAGAAGGGTTTCCCAGGATAATTCTTGTGTACTTGTTCATGGATATTATTCTTGTGATCTTGGTTTGTTGCAGTAGTTATGGCTCAAGTAATTGTTAACAAAAACTTTAAAAGGAATACATGAGCCTAGCTCATTGAAAATCTAACATCGAGGATCTTGATGGCGAATGCATCGGTGGTCATATCTACATAGGTGAGACCTAAACTTTTGTGTACGAAGGTATATGAGAAGGTCTTTGTACTAGCGGTCTTCTGAGGAAATGAAGAAGAGGTGTTCATAGGGGAATTCTTCATTGATGGGGGGAGTTTTGGTGTCTGATGGAAAATTCATAATGAGTTCGGCTAGGAAAGGAGATTTCTTTGTTTGGTAGTGGAGAACTCTACATCATATTCCTAAAGTATAAAAATCCATCAGGAAAACTTTCCATTGATCAGTCATCGAAGAAACAAGTACTGCATGGGGTTGGAAGCTTCCACTATCTTAGTAGTTGGAAGCAGAATGTAATGTTGCAGTTTTTGGACTGTGAGGACAACAACTAACATGATCCTTTCATCATGATTATATTTGAAGGGTGGTCCTAAGAGGTTTTTACTAATGTAGTAAATCACATGTTACCACTAGTCATGCCTTAATTGGACAAGGATTCCTACGATTGAAACAATGGAGGCTGATAAGTAGAGGATGTAATCGTGATCATAGTCTGGGGGACTAATCAAAGGGTCGTTGGATAGGGAGGATTTTAAATATTCAAACGTTGGTTGAGCATGTTCATCCCATCAAATGGGGATATCATGGTGCAATAAGAGGAGGAAACCATGTGTGCAAGTGGCATAGTCTAGGACAAAGCAACGTAAAAAGTTGTCTTTTCCTTGTAGCCTCTGTAGATGGCATAAAATCCTAGGTGGTTGAATTTCTGTGATAACTTGGACCTTGAGGGGGTCCACAGTGATGCCTTGTTGGGAGACAATGAACCCGAGGAGGCACTTGACAGTGATGCAGAAGAAACACTTGAGGGGGTTCAAGCAGATATTATATTGGCGACATCATTGAAAAACTATGCACAAGTCGTCTAAATATTGGGTTTTCTTTTTGGATCAAGTAGTGAGGTTGTCCAAATAAGCAATAATTATGCAAGCAAGATCATGAAAAACATAGGTCATGGCTCGTTGGAACGTAGCACCGGAATTTTTTTGCCCAAAGGGCATGACACGATAAGCAATGGTGCCCCAAGGGGTTGTAACAGAGGTTTTTTACTAATCCAATGGGTGGATTTGAAATTGATTGTAGCCAGAGAACCCATTCATAAAGGAAAGTGCCTCGTGGTTGGCACAATCATCGATTATTTGGTCAATGAAAGGGGTTGGGAATTTTTCTTTGGGATAAGCATGGTTGAGGTTGCAAAAGTCTATGTAGACATGAATGGTTCCTTGCTTTTTATTAGTGGGGACAGGGTTGGAGACCCAAGAAGTGTATGCAATGGGGTAAATGAACCCGACAGCATGTAATTTGTAAATTTCGGCTTTGATAGTCATAGCTTTGGATGGATGGAGGGGAGATTGTTTTTGAAAAATAAGGGTGATATCCGGCCATGTGTTGATTCGATGTTCAACTATAGAAGGATCGAGTCCAGGAATATCCATATATGACCAGGTAAAAATATCCCTATATTCCTAAAAGAGAGCTTTGTAAGCAACAATTTCTTCAGGGGAGCATGTGACGTCGATGGTGATCTCTTCTACAATGTCCGGTTTAATGGAAATGTCAATTTTGACTGTGGGGTAGATTTTGTCCATGTTTCCTTATTCAAAAGAATCGAGGGAAGGAATAGGGTTTTTGAACCATTCAATATGCCCCAGAGGAATAAAATCCTTGGTCTTGATTGCGCACAGGGAGGCTTGGTTAGGAGGGTGAAAGACCTCTTATGAGAGGAAAAGCGCTTGATGATGGAGCGCATTCCATGGAAAATCAAGGGTAGTCAATTCTTCCAATATATCTTTGTCACAGTGGAACATGTGAGAATACAAAGGATCCTAGGAGATGGTAGGCATAATCGTGAATAGAGAAGTGTCATTGGCCTCAAGGGATCAGGACATACAAGTTATATCATGTACAAAGTGTGATGGCTCACTTGACATAAACCAAATATCAAGACACTGTGGATGATAAAGTGTGGTGGGGGGGAAAGATCTCATATGGGAGATTTGTCAGAGAATTGGGAGGATTTGGAGCAATATCCTGAGATAGTTGAAATGTGAACCATGGAGGAATGCGGTGTAACACGGGTTTAGGGGAGATGAGAATGACAATATCTAGGAAGTGGATGAGGCGATTATGTTGGATAAAAAATGGTGGGGTGATTGGATGAGGTTGGATAGGGGTTGAGTGACGACCTCAGTATTCAACAATCAAAGGACACTGGTACATGAAATGAGCAAGTGAGTCACAAAGAGCACAAGTACATCTCATTCACTCGGGGACAGATGAATAAATATAACGAATGTCAGTAATATGAGCATCAATAGGGATTGTCTGAGAGGGCTCCAGCATAGATGCATGGTGTGGCTAATGTTTGGAAAAATTGAGGTAGATATGGGAAATGATGAGTGCAATGCCCATATTCTGAGCATTTGTCATAAGCGGAATTGGTTCGTAACATTTTCTTGCATGTGGTTGAGGACTCCGTAGTAGTGGTGGATGTACTTGGTGGAGTGGAAATCAATGGGGTTTCTTAAGGGAGTTGTATAAGATTGTGTAACTCTAGAAGAGTAGGACATATTTTAGTGGGGTGTCCTTCTATTTCGCAAAGTGCACAAGGAGGTTGAGCTCGGGGAGGAAGTGGAGCTATGGGCTTGTTCTTCCTTTGTCTTCCCCTAGTAGTGGTGGTATTGCCACTGGTTGGGGGTGGGGGTGTTGTGGTAGGAGCCTATACTGGGATATGCATTGGTAATCCCTCTTTCGGAGGAGGAAGAGATGGTGTAAGAACCATAAAGGGTGGATGGAGATACCATACAGGGATGGAAATAACCATGTTGGGAAGGGTGAGGGTAGCAGCTACCTGGAATGCTTGGACTCCAAGTGGGGGGTGGAAAAAGGGGATTTGGGTAATGGATGGGGGGACTGTCTCCCAAACTGGTATTTTCCCTTGGAGCCAGGGGAAATATGGGAAAAGTGGTGCGGTGGTTTTTTCAGAATTCCTAATGTAGTATTTGTCTGAATGGTGGATCTTCAATGTGGGGAGGGGAATCAGTGAGAGGAGTATTGCCTCTAATATCTGTTCCATTAGAGGAAACTACACACACTTGTGCTGAAATAGATGAGTTTAGGAGAGGTGGTGCTCCATGATAAGTCCCTAAAAAGGATGGGTCTTTGAATGGAAAAGCATCCAAGCTAGCACGGACAAGAGGGAGGATTTTATCAATGGTGGTGGAATGATTAGGCTCTTAATGTGTAACTTGGTCGATGGTGATGATTCTCCCATTATAGGGGAACATAACCATACAAAACACAAAAGAGGCTACTGCCTTCATAGCATGCATGTAGCTACGTCCGAACAATATATTGTAATCAAGTGGGGTGTCGATAACTTCAATGCCAATCAGGATGGTTTTTCCCCCAAGTTCTACGGGGACATGTTGAAAGAGCCCTTCAAGGGATGATGGTCGATCGTCATAAGCTCTCAGGGTGATGGAAAATGATACTAGCTCAAGTGAGTCAATTTTCTTCCATACTACTTTGGAAATGATGCATGTGGATGCACCTTCATCGATGATGCACTCATGAACTGTGATGTTATGGATATTAACTGGTATCTGAAAGGATACCAGAGCAGGGAGGCATGGTTCTCCGCTATCTAAATCAAAGGTGATTAGTCGATTATTAGTTGGGTCGAATTCCCCCAAGGCAAAAATCAAGGATTTGCGTTGTGATGGACATATTTCGAGGACCTCCAACACAAACATGGTCGTAGGAGACTATGCTAAGTCATCAACCAGACTATAGTTATGGGCTGCCCTAGCATGAGGGTTATGTACATTCTGTCGTAAAGGTATGCGGGTTATACGGGGATTTGGTTCAATGTTAGGACATGGGATCATCAATGGTTGTCCTGCTTTATCTAGAGTTGTTTGTGAGGTTGTTGTCATAGATTTGGGAGGCATGTCGTATTGAAGGATGCATTTTTGCATAAGAATATCTCCTTCATTGGTATGGAGGATATTGCGATCAACTAGATTTTCGGGTTGATTGGGACCTAGGTTTTGATATTGCCCCATATGTGGTGGGGTAGAGTTTATCTCTTGTTGGGTATTCATCATAGCTTGGTGTGGAATGGGGTTTTTCAAAACAACCGAAGGTGGTGGTTGCAAATAATTTTTTGGGGTTGATTGAGGGGTGGGTGCTGCTGGAGGGCATTGTGTGTTCATGGATTCTTGCATCTGTTTTTAATCGACAATTTGGGGGAAGTGGTGAGTATATTTTCCATACTCAACACATATAGCGTAAGGGAAGGTAATTTTGTAGGCATATTGGGCCAAGTGGAATCATGTAAAATGGGGTCATTCATGAGTTTGGTTAAATCAGGAATGTTGAGGGAAGCCAAGTATGGAAAAGGGGTATTTGGTGGAGGATTAGTTCTATCCATTCTATGTGTAGGTAGTGGACCTATCCCTTGAGAGGGATTTGGTGGGTTTGTACTTCTTCCTTGATAAGAAGTTTGACCCCCGCCTCCTTGTGAAGGAGAACCAATAGATGGAATGTCTTGGGTATTTGACCCAAGCAAAGTGGAACCAAGTAAAGTTGATCCCAAAATAGTAGTACTCACTGGGGTGTGAGATGGTTGAGCTAATGAGTTGGAAAGACTAGGGACTCCTCCTAGAATAGGAGGGAGATTCTGCAAGCGTCCAGAACGATGGTGATTTTATGGCTACCCTATGGTTTCAACTAGCAAAGTGAATGTGTGCCAATGGTATCAAGAGAGAAATAAACGAACAAGTGCTTTTTATATTTTTTACCTTCACAAAATAGTATAACTCACAATTGCATGTAATCAAATGAACATCATACATAAATCAATTGTGAAATAAACAAGCATATGGGCAGGTTGATTTTTTCTGCATGTTGGAGAAAAAACAAAAATAAATGCTCGTGTCCTAAAAGACT
>JASDQU010029966.1:19184-44184 GCA_032191745.1 Picea mariana | reverse complement strand
CACCATGCTCAAGTTCTGGTCTTTCTCTTCTTCAGATTTAGAGTAGATAAGTATGTCATATAAAAAAACAATGATGAACATATCCAAGTAATTTATGAAAATTCCATTCATTAAACACATGAAGACACCTGGTGCATTTGAAAGCCCAAATGGAACCATTGTAAACTCATAATGGCCATACCTTGTTCTGAAGGATATCTTATTGATATCCCCTTCTTTGATTCTCACCCGATGATAGTCTGACCTAAGGTCAATATTAGAGAATATCTTTGCATCTTTCATTTGATTAAAGAGATCATCTATCCTTGACAAATGCTACTTGTTCTTCAGAGTCACCTTGTTCATCTACCTGAAATCAATGCACAACCTCAAAGTTCCATCTTTTTTTTTCAAAAGTAATATCGGGGCACCCCAAGGGGACACACTTGGGAATGTATGGCCCTTTTCAACAACTCTTCCAACTACATCTGCAATTCCTTCAGCTCTAGTGTACTCATCCTATAAGGAGTCATGGACACTAGAGCTAATCCATGCATCAAATTAATAGATAAATCAATATCCCTTTTTGGTGGCAGCCCCAATATATCTCTAAATACATTTTGATAGTCTTTTATGACTACACAGTCGTCAATTCTTGGCACTCTTTCTTTAGGTGTCTCTTCCNCATAGTCTTTTATGACTACATAGTCATCAATTCTTGGCACTCTTTCTTTAGGTGTCTCTTCCATATGTGTTGGAAATATTTGATAACCTTTTCTAAAGATTTTCTTTAGCTACAAGGATGAAACTTCTCTTATGGTTACTTCCCTTGGAATACCCTAAAATGTCCTCAGGTTCCCTTCTTCATCTAATAAAGTAAAATTATTGCTATAAAAGTCTAGGAGAACATCATTCTTTTCCAACCAATCCATACCAATTAGGAAATCATATGAGCCCAATGATATGATGTTCAAATCTACTATTGTCCTTGTAATGTCCCCAAGGCCGAGCCCTGTTATAAATCATGTCTATGAAGTATAAAGCTTGTTTATGAACTGTAATTCAAGTTTATAAGGATGGTGAGCCAAGTTATATAAGCTAGTGGGCTTATGTGTTATTAGGCCAGGGAGCCTAAGTGTTGAAGGCTAGGAGCCTGATTTTTGTACATGTAATTATGCACAATATTAATACAAAACATCTCTGCGTGTGGACCAACCACGATGAATGAGTGATGGGGGAATAAGCTTCCACAAAACCTGGGTAAGGGATTGGGGGATGGAAGGTTGGAAAGAGAGCTAAGTGTGGAGCCTAGGGGCTTAAGTCCCTAGGAATAATATTTTAATATTATCCCAAAATCCATGTGAAATCTATGTTTTGTCCTAAGTTCTTGGGGAGGGATGCATGCAGCTTCATGAGCGACATGTATCGACCCAGGCACATGCGATTTAACCCAGGAAATGAGACATGTTGGGGGTTCTCTTTCCATTTGGTCGACTGTTGCATAGGAGTGGGGTGGGCATTCCTCCAACCATCACCTGAATTCAGGGATCGACCTTCCAATTCCTCCATCCTCCATCTGTACACGTTTGGCCTCTATGATTGAACCTCTGTACACCTTACGCATTTCTGAAACCAGAGCAGTGAGTCTGTTCCTTATTGCTGGTTGGGAGAATTGAATGTCTCATAATTTCTGAGTTGTGCATCCTATGTTTCTTGCGAGAAAGCTTAACGCATCCTATAATCGCAGAGCTGCGCTATGCTTTAGCGCTGATCGTTTTCATTTCGGGTGTCCATACCCATGTTCCCAATTGACTATTGTGGCCACACAGTGCTGGACTGCGTGTGGACTGCTGGCCAGTGTGAGGGAGGTGATTGTTGTTGAAGAGGTAGGTTACCCAGTCTTTGAACGACTCTCTCCAGGTGAGAGAGTGCGTGGAGGAAGTGATAACTCTTGGAAGGAGTCGTGTAGCTGCCACAGAGCTTGGAGACTTCTGATCCGGTTTGTTGCTGAAGCCCAAGGGAAGGGAGGTTAGTAGCCGATGGACTGTCTTGGTGACAGTGAAGGTGTATACTCCTGAGGTGGGACAGACATGTGGAGAATGAGAGTCTATGGGCAGTGGGCATAAGTGTCTCCTGGGATAGAATCCTTCTCCTGCGACTATGTGTCTTCCTGTATTCCCTGCCTAGCCTAGGAATCCTTCCCCAGTGGAGCTTAGTCTTAGCTCAGGGGTGACCTACTGCTGAGAGTGATGAGTAGCATGGTCTAAGGCTGGGAGGTTCATGGGAGGTCTACATGCAGTTGGTGAATTACATCCAGTCTAAAAGATAAGTATATACATGCATATAATTTCAATTAAATATGCATATCTATGATTCTAGCAATGTTTACATGTATTTCGTTGTATTCATGAATTATTGTTAATGCTGTGGATTATGTATGCTAACGGTATTAATGTGCTTACGTTGTGTTTAACTACAATTAAGCAATTGTATTTCATAAGAATGCATAATATGTTATAGTAGTGTTTTTCCATGTAGTAATGTTGGCCCGACCATGGGGTTGATGGTCGGGGACGTTACAATATGGTATCAGAGCCTAGTTTCAATGCTGAGCCTAGATGGGCTAGATAAGTGGTCTTTGGACCGAGGTTTTGAGAAGAAATTGTGTCTGGAGGACTAATTTCAGACCTCAGAATGTTTCTAAGTGTCAATGGACTACTTGACCATGTTACAAAGCTCAGGAGGTGTAGCGGTATTATAAAACTACAACCAGTGTGGTATATGGCCACAAGGAGAGAGAGAACTCCACACCAAAAGTGTTGGAGCCATAAAATCTGTTCGGGAGGAAAGGAGAACCCTCACAACCATCAAATTTGGAGAGCGTGCACAAGGTTTAAAACCCTTTGGAGTTGCACAGGAGTGTGGAAATCATGAATTCGTCAGGACCGTCCATTGGAAAGGACGCGTGGAGAGCGATCAGCCTTTCACTGACTCGTGACTTGAAATGGTCTAAGGGTGAGTTCATGAGAATTCACGAAACATGAATTCACAATTGGATCACAATTGTCGATCTAAGAGAGATCTGGACCATTAATTGTCCAGGAAGAAATCGACATTTCGAGAATAGGGAGGACGAAGGTGGAAAATCTTTCGACCTTGTGACACACGAAATCCGGATACACGAAAATGTCGATGAGATCCGAGTCATTAGATCATGGGGAATCAAGACCGTTGGATCAAGTATATGAAATTTCAGAAGGAGGGTACCAAGTCATTGGCCAAAAGTCCTTGAAAAGTAGAGTTGGATGGTTAGAATTCTCTATGGAGAACTCGCAAAATCGCAAGGACTGTAAGATATCCAGAAGTTGCAAGGTGGTTAGTGGATGGAGAAACTTTCCACCCTAGGATCCAGAATAAACGTGGGTCATTGATCGTGGTTGGTTTGATCCGTTGGATCATTTCGTGAATTTAGGGATCGTGAACTTGGAGCGCAGGCTAAATTCTTGGTCACTCCAAGTCTCGAATCACGAAAGAGATTAACAAGGGTAGAATCGGACGGTGGAGCACTTCTAGGAAGAAGTGTCGAAATCTTGTGAGCCATCGAATCCAGCCAACTAGCGAGGAAGTTAGGGATGAAGAGCTTTGACAGGTGTAATGTTACGAGAGATCTGGACCGTCGGATCAGGGGAGGCTCACAGTCGTTGATCTCATACATGAATTCCCATATCGGAATTTGGGGATTGAAGTGACAAGAGATTAGGAGTCACTGCATCGTGAACTCCCGGTTCATGAAACTTTGAAAAGATCTGGACCGTTGGATCCAAATCATCAAGGATCGTTGGATCTCATACAAGAACTTGTGTATTGGAGTTCAGGGAATGGAGTGACCAGTGGTTTGGGTCACTACATTTCAAACTCCCGGTTATCGAAACCCCAAAACCAGAAGTCACGAAGTCCTGAAATTTTCGAAGACGGAAGAACTGTAGCGGATTTTAACTGTTGGATGTTGGGTAAATGTGGACCATCGATCCACCCGATTTATGCAAATTCGGTGGATCAAAAATCTGGGAGATAGATGTGCGTACCTTAAACTCTTCAAAGGTCGAAAGCCCAAGTAGCACCTAGTAGTCTAGCATTTGGTCATGAACTTTGGTTATGAGGGTAGGGGCTAAGAAAGAGGGAGCTATCACCCGAAAATTATAGAGCCGAGATGAACTCAGAAAATTTGTGAAGTCAAAGCATTTTCTTAAATCAGAATGGTTTTGAATGTGTGGAATTTGCTAAGAATGACGACCTGACAAATCCCTGTTGTGTGCAAATGTGTTTATAGAAGCTTAGCAAGTGCCAGAACCGAATAGAGTTTTCGTTGAGAGTAGAGAATGGAAGAGGTGTAGAATGCCTCCAATTTAGAGAACGAAAGAAAAGGAAGGAATGTCAACTTGGGAGTCGAAGGATCAAACTCTAATGGGCAAGGAAAAGAGATGGATAAGGAAGGACATATGATGAAAATCATTGAAGGATTGCAGAAAGATGCCCAAGCTCGATGAGATGATAGCTGAACGCTCATGAAAGTCAGGGATAAGCAGGGTGAATTCAACTTAAGGATGTTGAAGAGTCTAGAGAGAATAAAAAATAAATTGGAAAAGGAGAGTGACTCAAGAAAGACAGAGAGTCGCAGGACCCTTGAGAGGAAAAGAAGATCAAGGAGTGTCAGCAGACATCACCGTCACTCCCCAAAGCATTCCAGTAGGGAAGAACATATTAGTTCAAGCCCATCTCCTACCATAAGGCACATGAGATTTGGGATCGATGAATTGAAAGGGGAAATGAACAAGATCAAGCCTCCAATGTTCAATGGAGAACATGAGAAGGAGGAAGATGTCGAAACTTGGTTGCTTGGTATGAGGAAATACTTTCAACTGTAGAATTATTCCTCTCATGTAGAGGGTAGGATTGCAATGTATCAATTGAAGGGAGAGGTATCCATGTGGTGGGATCAACTTGTGCAGGTGCAACACATCAGGGAAAGGGACATCACATGGAAATCATTCAAGAGGTATTTCGAGAGGAAATACTTAACTAAAAGATAGTATGACAGAAATATGAAAGAGTTCTTTGAACTCAAGCTGGACAACCAAACCATTGATGAGTATGAATGAAAGTTTTTGGAATTACTGAAGTATGTTCCATTCACCAAAGATGAGTCTGTCAAGATTTAGAGGTACCTAAGTGGATTACCACCTCCTATTGGGGATAAGATTCAGTACGATGACCCAAAGACTATGGAAGAAATGATAAGAAGAGAAAAGTGCTTATTTGAACAACAAAGAGAAAAGCCTACCTTTCGGAAGGCTTGGGATGACCAGAAAAAGTTCAAGAAAGAACAAAGGTAGAAAGGAAATAAGCCACCCTTTTTCAGAAACAGTCCGCAAGGACAGCCATCTCTTAGAGAGCCCAGGAAGGTTGAAGTGGGTGGGCAAATGTCAAGGCCGCCACCTATGGAATGTTGGGGTTGTAAAGAAAACCATAGGTACAGGGATTTCCCCCATAGAAATGATAAAGTAAGAGTTCTACATAATGTTCAGCAAGCTGAAATAGTGGAGGACATGGGCAGTAGAATTCCAAGGATCTACACAGCCCTAGACAACAAGCAAGCTAAGTATATGTCGCACATGATTGAAGTAGAAGGTATGATACAAAACCAACCATTTACTATTTTAGTTGATTCAGGGGCCAACCATAGTTATATAGACCCTAGAGTGGTAGAAAGTTTGCATTTGATAAGAAGCAAACATGAAAAGTCTTGGTTAGTGCAGCTAGCTACATGAACCAAGAGGAAAGTCACAGAGTTAGTCAAGTGTTGTCCTGTAGACATGAATGGACTGAGCACGAAGGCTGAGTTGAACATTCTGTCGTTAGGCTCTTATGACTGTCTAATTGGGATGGACTGGTTGGACCAGCACCATGCCATCTTAGACTATTGGAACAAGGCATTCACTTTCTTAGATGAAGAAGGGAATTAGAGAGCCATTCAAGGAATTCCTAGAGCTGTTACTGTTAGAGAAATCTCAGCAATGCAGTTGAAGAAGTGCTACAGAAAATTATTTGCAGCCCATGTGGGGGAAATGCCTAAGGATAAGGTGTCAAGTATTGAGGATCATGAGGTACTTCAAGAGTTCGAAGATGTATTCCAGGAAGTACTTGGACTGCCTATGAAAAGGGATATCAATTTCTCTATAAAATTGATGCCTAGAGTAGCTCCAGTGTCAAAGGCTCCGTACAGGATGAGTGCGCAAGAAATGAAAGAGTTGCAGCTGCATCTTGAAGAACTTCTCAATAAGGGGTATATATGCCCAAGCATGTCACCTTGGGGTGCCCCAGTCTTGTTCGTAAAGAAGAAGGATGAAATGTTGAGATTGTGCATCGATTTCAGGGAATTGAACAAAGTAACAATGAAGAACAAGTATCCTCTGCCGAGGATTGATGATCTCTTCGATCAGTTGAAGGATGAAAAGATCTTTTCAAAAATAGATCTAAGATCAAGATATCACCAAGTAAGAATAAAATATGAATACATCAACAAGACCACCTTTAGAACAAGGTATGGTCATTACAAGTTCACAGTGGTGCCGTTTGGACTGTCAAATGCACCCACTATTTTTATGAGCTTGATGAATGGAGTATTCAGGGACTATCTAGACAAGTTTGTCATCATCTTCCTGGATGACATTCTGGTGTATTCCAGGACCAAAGACAAACACAAACAACATCTGAGGATGGTGTTGTAGGTGCTAAGAGAGCACCAACTGTATGCCAAGCTGAGCAAGTGCTCATTTTATCAGGAGCAGATCCATTACTTGGGACATATTATCTCGAAGGATGGGATAGCGATAGACCCTAAGAAGATTGAAGCCATTAGAGAATGGTCAGTGCCAAGGAATGTAACGAAAGTTAGATACTTCATGGGATTGGCTGGCTATTACAGAAGGTTCATCGCAAGGTTTTCCAAGATAGCTCACCCTATCACTTCCTTGCAAAGAAAGGGGAAGCAGTTTCAATGGATAGAGGGATGTGAGGAAAGTTTCCAGTGATTGAAGCAGCTGTTAACCAGTGCTCCAATCCTAAGGATTGCAGATCCAAATGCAGATTTCATAGTATGCACTGATGCATGCAAAGAAGGACTGGGAGGGGTCCTCAGTCAGAATGAATTCGTAATCTATTAGGAGTCCAGGAAATTAAAAGAGCACGTGAAGAACTATGCAACCCATGACTTGGAGTTCACAGCCATAGTTCATGCTCTAAAGAAATGGAGGCATTACCTCATGGGAAGGATATTTGAACTCAGAAAAGACCATAATGGTTTGAAATCTTTTTTTATCAGCCAACCTTAAACGCTAGACAAAGTAGGTGGCTGGAATTTCTGTGTGAGTACGACTTTGAGATCAAGCATATCAAAGGAAAGGAGAATAAAGTGGTTGATGCACTCAGCAGGAGGGTGCATGAATTACATGCTACAACCATTATCATGTATCAGATTGATATTAAAAGAAGAATTATGGAGGCTGCAAATGAAGATCTGTAGTACAAAGAATTGGTAGCCAAGCTACAATAGGGTAAGATGCCACAGAAGATGGAAATTTATAAATTGGAAATAGATGGAAGATTGCTGTACAAGAACATAATTTTTGCACCCAATGTCCAGTGCTTGAAACAACTGATTTTGCAGGAGATGCATAATGTGCCTTATGCAGGGCACCCTGGATATCAGAGAATAGTAACAGCGATCAAGAGCCATTAATTTTGGCTGGGTATGAAGAGAGAGATCACTGAATACATCGCTAGATGTATGGAGTGCCAGAAATTTAAAGCTGAGCATAGGCACCCAGCAGGGTTGCTGCAACCTTTACCCATTCCTGAGTGGAAGTGGGAAGTAGTAACGATGGATTTTATTATGGGATTGCCCCGAACAGGCAAGCTGCATGATTTGATCATGGTGGTGGTGGACAAGGTCACAAAATCTGCCCATTTTATTCCACTGAAAACTACTCACAAGGCAGTAGATGTTACTGATATTTTCATAAAGGAAGTGGCACAATTGCATAAAATTCCTAAAACGATTGTGTCTGACAGAGACCCGAAATTCACCTCAAATTTCTGGAAAGGATTGTTCAAAGGATTCAAAATGAATCTACACTTTAGTACATCTTATCATCTCGAGTCTGATGGATAGACAGAGAGGGTGAATAGAGTAATATAAGACATACTGAGAATGTATGTGATGGACAAACCATCAAGATGGGAATACTACCTACACTTGGTAGAATTTGCCTACAACAATGGGTATCATGCATCGTTAAAGGTGAGCCCATTTTAAACACTTTATGGAAGAAAGTACAATACTTCAGTGAGCTGGGATAATCCAGCTGATAGAATAGTAGTTGGGCTAGAGTTGCTCAAGGAGATGGAGGACCAAATGATAAAAATTAATTAGAATTTGAAAGTTGCCCAGGACAGGTAGAAAAGTTATGCTGATAAGAACATAACCCACAAAGAGTTCAAAGTGGGTGATCGTGTTTTCCTGAAAGTGAAAGCTAACAAGAGTTCCCTGAAGCTGGGAAGTTGCGCCAAGTTGGCAGCTAGATTTTGTGGGCCATTTGAAATCCTGAAAAGGATTGGGCCAGTTGCATATATGCTTGCATTACCTACATCCATGACTATACATAATGTGTTTCATGTTTCATTTCTTAAAAAGTATATGCCTAATGCTAATCATGTAATTGATTGGAATGTGATCCAGGTGGAGCAAGAAGGTGTCTTGCAAGTGCATCCTGTGCGCATATTGGACAGGAAAAACAAACAGCTCCAGAATCGAGCCATAAGGCTTGTAAAGCTCCAATGGACCTGGTATGTTTCTGAGGACGCGACATGGGAGCATGAAGATGTTATGTGGATAGAGTAACCACATCTTTTTGAAAATTTTGAAAAGCTCGCAGATGCAGTGTAAAGTTGCATTGAGGACAATGCAAAAATAAGGGGAGGGGATTGTAATGTCCCCAAGGCCGAGCCCTATTGTAAATCATGTGTATGAAGTATAAAGCTTGTTTATGAACTGTAATTCAAGTTTATAAGGCTGGTGAGACAAGTTATATAAGCTAGCGGGCTTATGTGTTATTAGGCTAGGGAGCCTAAGTGTTGAAGGCCAGGAGCCTGATTTTTGTACATGTAATTATGCACTGTATTAATACAAAACATCTCTGCGTGTGGACCAACCATGATGAATGAGTGATGGGGGACTAAGATTCCACAAAACCTGGGTAAGGGATTGGGGGCTGAAAGGTTGGAAAGAGAGGCTAAGTGTGGAGCCTAGGGGCTTAAGTCCTTGGGAATAATATTTTAATATTATCCCAAAAGCCATGTGAAATCTATGTTTTGTCCTAAGTTTATGGGGAGGGATTCATGCAGCTTCATGGGAGACATGTGTCGACCCAAGCGCATGTGATTTAACCCAGGAAATGAGTTGTGTTGGGAGTTCTCTTTCTATTTGGTCGACTATTGCGTAGGAGTGGGGTGGGCATTCCTCCAACCATCACCTGAATCCAGGGTTTGACCTTCCAATTCCTCCATCCTCCATCTATACACGTTTGGCCTCTATGATTGAGCCTCTGTACACCTTACGCATTTCTAAAACCAGAGCAGTGAGTCTATTCCTTATTGCTAGTTGGGAGAACCAAATGTCCTGTAATTGTTGAGCCGTGCATCTTGTGTTGCTTTCCGGAAATCTTAATACATCCTGTAATCACAGATCCATGCTATGCTTAAGCGTTGATCGTTTCCGTTTCGGGTGTCCATACCCATGTTCCCAATTGACTATTGTAGCCACGCAGTGCTGGACTGCGTGTGGCTTGCTAGCCAGTGTGAGGGAGGTGATTTTTTTTGAAGAGACAGGTTACCCAGTCTGTGAGCGTCTCTCTCCAGGTGAGAGAGTGCACAGAGGAAGTGAGAACTCCTAGAAAGAGTCCTGTAGCTGCCACAGAGCTCGGAGAATTCCGGTTTGGTCTGTTGTTGAAGCCCAAGGGAAGGGAGGTTAGCAGCCGATGGGCTGTCTTGGTTACAGTGAAGGTGTATACTTCTGGGGTGGGACAGACATGTGGGGAATGAGAGTCTGTGGGTAGTGGGCATAAGTGGCTCCTGGGAGAGAATCCTTCTCCTGTGACTGTGTGTCTTCCTGTATTCCCTACCTAGCCTAGGAATCCCTACCCGGTGGAGCTCAGTCCCAGCTTGGGGGTGACCTACTGCCGAGGGTGATGAGCAACGTAGTATAAGGCTGGGAGGTTTGTGGGAGGTCTACACGCAGTTGGTGAATTACATCCAATATAAAAGATAAGTATATACATGCGTATAATTTCAATTAAATATGCATATCTGTGATTCTAGCAATGTTTACATGTATTCTGCTGTATTCGTGAATTATTGTTAATATCGTGGATTATGTATGCTAACGGTATTAATGTGCTTATGATGTGTTTAACTGTAACTAAGCAATTGTATTTCATAAGAATGCATAATATGTTACAATAGTGTTTTTCCGCGTAGTAATGTTGGCCCGACCATGGGGTTGATGGTCGGGGACATTACAGTCCTCATCCCATTCATATCCATTGGAAAACTCCTAACCAACTCATTGATTCTTCTTTTAGATCATGTAGCTACTTGAACTAGCCAAGATTTATCAATCTTTCTTCTTTGCAAATTAAATATTTCCACCATCTTAGGATCTAATTAACTATGTCTAGATCCCGAATCAGTTAAAATTTCTATAGGTTGGCCATTAATCTTACCTTCCACTTCAATCGTATGAGACTGAAATTCTAATTCTTTGTAGTCCAAGGTTGCATAGATTCTTGACATTCTTCTTCTCACGCCCTCCACTATATCAACTTGTTGTACACTGTGAATAATCTTCACTTTTTCTCTTCTATGAGGGAAATCTCTATACATGTGATTTCCTTCACACCCCCAACATTTAATAGACATTTGCCTATGCCTTTTATTCCCTGCTTCTGACATTTGGGTTGGATTCCATTGAGCATTATTCTTGAAGAATGGTGGCTTGTACCCTTTCTTACTTTTCTCCATCTTGTCTTTCCTCTTGTCAACCCAAGCTCTCTGAATATTTGATCCTCTTCTATGTTGGTCATAAAGGCATTTGGCTCTCCTTATTGCTCCCTCTAAGGTCTTAGAATCATCATAATGTATTTTATCACTATACATTGAAGGTAGACCACTCAAGAACCTTTGAATCTTGACATATTCATCCTTGATGAAGTCAACATACCTCAAAAGTTCTAAAAATTTCCTTTCATACTCATCCATGGTCATACTCCTAGGATTGAGTTTAAAGAAATCCTTCATATTCTTATCATAATAATGCTTATAAAAATATTTTTTCTGAAAATACTTCTTGAACTGACTCCAAGTGACTCTTTTATCATCAATGTGTTGTACTTGCACAAGTTGGTCCCACCATATTGATGATTTTCTCTTCAGATGATAGAATGCAATTCTTCCTTCTGTCTGTGAGGAATAATTGTGCAAATGAAAGTACTTTTTCATGCCCAACAACCAAGTCTCTGCATCCTCATCCTTATTGTGCTCACCATCAAAGGTAGGAGTTTTAATTTTCTTGAACTCTCTTTGCATTTCATCCCCTCCAGACCTTCTCTTATGCTTCCTGATAGGAGATAAACTTGGGCTACTTCTTTCTCTTCTAGCTGAGTGTCTTGAGGAGTGATGATGATGTCTAAAAACACTTTTGGAATCTTTCTTTCTAGCATGAGATCTATGAATCCTTGACTTTAATTTTCTTCCTTATCCACATTATTCTCTATCATGTGTAGACTTTCCAACAACTTGATGTTGAATCAATCTTGTTGGTCCTTAGCTCTCTCACATAAATTTCAATTATTTTCTAATAAATTAGCAAGAAACCGAAGAGTGGTACATTTAATTATCAATCTGAGGTCGTATCTTACTTATGAACTATCATGCACCGTATATGAAAGAGTAATGATGTTTTTATAAAGGGTTGTAGTACTTTTAATGTCACAAATCAAGGGTTCAAGACACTTAATTAAGTCACCAAACTAGACTAATTCCTGAGTTGCAGAAGAAGTAAATGTCACTCTTGTAGGAAAGAGAAGTCAAACTTGTCGAAATTCAAATCATACTTGTAGAAAGTAAATAACACTTGCGGAAATTGAAATCACACTTGTGGAAATTAAATCACACTTGCGGAAATTGAAATCACACTTGCGGAAATTAAATCTATACTATGATCTACTGGTGACTTGCTCAAGTATAATGAAGCTCTTGTTTTGTTGTAACAATTATGTGTTAGCACATTCAACAAAAATCCAATATAATATAAATCCCAAACTACTGAAGACTAAAGCTATCATAAATTAGAAAGAAGCCAAAATAAAGTGTAGTTGCAAGCAGAGTTGCATCAAAAAAGATACAACATGAAAGAAATCACAACAATGTGGATTGCAACAACATGAGTTCCAACATGACAAAAATTACAATGATACAAATTGCAGTAACTAGAGCTGTAGTAGTGTCTGCAATTATAAACACATAGAAATTGAATCAATTCTAAATTGTAGTTTAGAATTGCGGAACTCCCAACACCAAGAAATTAAACATTAACCATACAAGAATTGTAATTGTTGTTCTACGAAATCTAGAACTGCAACAAAATGAGAATTAAAATAACTAATGAAGCAAATAAACATAATTGAAATATTAAATCCTACTATAATATACAAGAAGTACCTGACTAAGGAGGGGGCCCTACCCCCTTAGGAAAGGTATTGAGCTATGAAATCAAAATAGCACGATCGTTCAACACACCATTACATGAACATAGAGATGAAACAAAATTATATTGCAAAAGTATGGAAGCTACAATAATAGTAGAATGTGATTGCTAGAATAATTCCCCTCTCCCAGATCTGAGGAAGTTGAGGTTCTTATATAGTATGACTAGTGTCTAAAATTATACAAAGGGATAGATGGACAACCATGAGAATCCAAATGTTAATCCAATTACATTGATTTTTCCAAATTTTAGTAAAGATCAAGTGTGTGCTGACTTGGTAGGCAAACTGATTCCTCTTTTAGTTGTCTACTTGCCTCTTATCGCCTTCCCATGTGAAAACCATTTCCTAACTTCCGACAATAGTGTTGACTATTGTGTTGGTGGATTTTGTACTCGGAATTGAAAAAATGATAAACTTATAGTTTCAAAAATAAAAAGTGTACTTGGAGTTGTAACAATTGTTCATAGTCACAACAACATAGAGTGCGCTTGGAGTTGCAATAGTTGGATTGTGCTCGAAATAAAAAAAATAGAGAGTGCACTTGGAGTTGCAGCAGTTGGATTGCAACTGAAATCACAGCAACAGAGTGGGATTACAACCATTGTGAGGAGTTTTAACTAATGTATTACTCATGTGTAGCAATATTAGTACATGAAAATAGCAAGTTCCCTTAATAAATATGCAATAATAACGTATAAATGGCATATGGGGAAATATTTATACCTTAATGATAAGTAAGGAAAGCAAGATAAAGAAAGTATAAAAAAATAAGTGATCAATGGAAAATGGTAAGCAAAATGGTATTAGACGGGTGCTGAAAGAATGCCAATTTAGACACCCATCATCTCCCCCAACCCAAAATTGTTGCATGTCCCCATGTAACCAACAATCACTCAGAGTTAGAGGAATCAGGATGACCATGGAGGTCACTGACACTATAGACTACCTATCCCACTTTCTCCACCTTTTCATTGGTGTCATATTTTGTTGGAATGCCTCTGTCTTTTGCTAATTCTTGCTTTATTTCTATCTGAGTGGCCTCATCAACTAACATAAAATTTGTAGCCTGTAAATCTACTTCTCTTTTTTCTTTGGTTTATGTTAATTTTTGTGAACTGGTGAAGGGTTACCCTTCAACAAGAGGACTTGTTGCAGGGTAACCCAATTTCTCAGGATCCCTTTGTTCATCTAGCTCATCCTTCAATATTTTCAAATTGAGTTGTAGCTTCCAGTTTGTCATTCTCAACATCTTGTTTTTTGTTTACCAAGGATGCATAAATGGGTAAGGAGTGTGGGATGCTTACCCAAGTTGTGGAAGTAATTTTTCATTATGGAGTAGCAACCTTTGTTTGTGGTTCATGTTTCCCTAGTTCTTGTGCATTAGCTAAATCATCTCCACAAGTGTTCCCTACTGGACCATCAAAATCTTCAGCCTCCTTGTCTTCCTTATCTAAATCCTATGAATGGGTGTGTTGACGGGTCCAAATGTCCTGTCAAGTAGATAAGGGAAGACACCCGATGACATGTTCCAATTAGACCTACTCTCATTTTGTGTAGTGTTTCCCACGAGTTTATGGGCCTTGCTGCTGCTTAGAATTAAAAGAAATAAAATGGGAAAGACAATGAACTTCCCCCGAAAGAGTTCTATTTAATCATAAGGCTAATAAAACTAAAATCAAACTAATCTAATCTAACTAATTCTAACCTATCCCGAGAGCATAACTAAAATAATGAGTATAGAAAAAGATAACACCATTGGAACCAAAAATAGTTCATGTATTCAAATGGTAACCTAAAATAACAATGCTACATATATACAAACAAATAGTTGCACAATACATCTATATTATCATTTATGTACCCATAAAGAAACACGTGACAACATAAGAAAACATAACAGAGTGTAGAAATAGTTCACACACAACAGAGTCTTGTCTACTCAGCTAGAAGATAAATGCATAAATAATAGTCTCCAATATATCCATCAACATCACATATTTCCAAAATGCCTCTTGCTCTTTATTACTCAGAAGTAAAAGTACCATCTTTTGTTACAAAGGGAAAAAGTCGTTTCTCTATGCTATCGGTTCTCTTTTATTAGCCAAGAGAGGGACCCTTCAGTTCTCATGACTTTTCATTTCATTTTCCATACATTTGTTTTCTCACATTTCGAAAATGAATATGTGAGCGTTACAAAGAGAAGTTGAGCAAACTAATGAGTGATTATTTTCTCCCTTAGGAAGTTTTTGCAAATGATATTCGTTTAAAAACAATCATTGACTCTCTCCATTGGCGTTATCTTCTACTCCTAGGAAGTATCTAGGTGTTTCTAGATTTTTCCTACTGAATGAAATCATTCTGGATTATTCTCCTCTATCTCATATTTCTATCAATCCATTTCTAGTCTGGTTTCATTTCATGTAGCTTGAGATACAACTATTTGAAGTCTGCATAGTGGGTTCTTCATCCGAAATCATATTCCTTATGTGTTTTTCATTTTGGAAATTTTCCTCTTAGAATCATCTAACACTTATCATCCCAGCATATTCTTCTCCCCTCCATCTTTCCATCGAGCCCTCCTAGGCCTGAATTCATTACTCGTAGCTCTAGATACCATTGTTTGAAGTTAGTATGGCCAATTCCCCCCCCAAATCTATGGGTGCATGTTTTCTACATTGTTTTGACATCTTATGCCACTTTTCTAGATTGGATACCTATACCACCGTGTTCTTCTGTCCAGTACCTTTCCAACGAGGTATGACAGGGCTCATTTCGACACCTGTAGGAAATGTTATGGTCGTTTGAAAATCGTCCCTCAACAACCATTGATCGAGCCCGTGGGTTAATCTGGACCATTGATTATTGAGCCTACAAAAAGAGGAATTCCACCTGCATAAGAGATCATAACTCAGTGATGAAAAGACCTGGCCCCTATGGATGGCTATAATATAACCTGCGTGGCATGGGACCAACGACTTGTAGCACGATTTTTTCAATTTCCCCTTTTTTGAAATTAGGAAAATAATTTGAAAAAGGAATATAATAAAATGAAAAAAATCGAAAAATTTATTTACATTATTTACAAAGTTAAAACAAAATCTACTTGAAATTAATTAAAAATAAAATTTACCAAAATTATCCTACCCTCCGTTGGATTTGAACCCGTGACCTTTGAGGACAAAACACACATTTTAACCATTAGACCCATTCAAGTTTGTTGTTCATTTTATTTGCTAGAAACTATAAATTCATGAAAAACTAAAAACAAAAAAATAAAAAAAACAAAAAAAATTAAAATTAAAATGAACAAACAAAAATAAATAAAAATAAAAATAAAAATAAAATTAATAATAAAAGAATTAAAATTAATAAAAATTACAAAAGAGAAATATTAAATACAACAAATAAAATGAAATAAATAAAATAAAAAATAAAAATACAAAGGAAAAACGAAAAATAAAATAATTGGAGATCAATGTAGTAAGTCTCGGTGAAAAAGAAAAAAGATAATGTTCCCAACAACATCGAAATATTATGTATTACAATTTAAATAATTTCTAGAAATCCCTTTAATATAGGAAATCCCTATTTTCTAGGAAATCTTTAGAGAATAGGAAATCCCTATATTATAGGGAGCCTAAAAAATAGGATTTGTGAATACGTGAAGTTTTAGGTTGGAAAAGGAGAAATAATAAGGGTAAATTGTATATAACTTAGTTTTTTTTTTTGGTGAGTGAAAGTAAAAAAAATGAAAAGTGAAAATAAAAACCTATAAATTAAACTAAAATTAGAAATTTGATTTGTTTTTCAATTTTTTTTTTTTTTTATATCTTTTTAATTTATTTGACAAAACATATGTACATTTTAATTAGGTTAGTTTATCAAACATGTATGGTTAACAAAAATAATTAAAATTATAATAAAAATAGTTAACAAGGTCTTTTGCTTTCTTAAGTTGATCCCACCACATGGATGTCTTTCCTTGCAAGTGGTAGGTTGAAAATATTATTTTTACCTTGGAGGGATAGTCACGTAGCTGGAAATATTTCTTCATTTCCAATACCCAAGCCTCAACCTCTTCTCCCTTCCTATTCTCACCATTGAAAGTTGGTGGCTTGATTTTCTTGATTTCACCTTGCAAGATGTCTCTCTCAGGCCTTCTCCTCTATCTCCTCACATGGGATACACTTGGCCTGCTCCTCGGCCCTGAACTTGCATGAGATCTCCTAGTGGATTGCTCTGGGGAATTATGGTTCCCTCTCATGCTCCTTGATGGCCTACCATTTTCATGCTCATCCCTTCTACTATGGGATCTGGATGTTGTCACTTGTCTATCACTAGCTTCTTTCTTTGTGCCAGAGTCTTTATTAGCTTGCCTCTGCAACATGTTCAGACTCTGAAGTATCTCTTCTTGAGAATTCATAATATTTTCATTAAATGCCCTATAACTATGCACTTCTCTCTGCAGGATTCTCATAGTTACATGCTTCTACCTCTCTCTTCTTCCATTAGACCATGTCTCTACATTTCCCATGCTGACATGTAGTCCTATGAATTCCTCTCCATGATTGTAGGACCCTTGGGCATATTCCATGGTCACAGTTCTCATATAGGAACCAAAATGCCTTTTTTACCTCTAAATGCTGCAAGAAAATGTGCATGGAAATAAATTTATGTCAGAAAAAATATATACATACACAATTTTGGAAAAGAATGCAGAATGTTTTTTGCTCTTTAATGCACCAATCATCTTCTTATCAATTTTCTAGGTTGATAGATGGATTCTCCCATCCAATATATTTCCAATGACTACTTTCTTTCTCAATTATGAGCTCTAAGAAAAAAATTATATTTGTCTAAATATTGTTAATTTCCCCCCTTTTATACATTTTTCATTATGGTGCAAATAATCTCAGACTCCAAATTTTTCCACTTGTAGAAGTAAATATGTCAGGAACCAGAGAAAATTGTGTATGAGAAATAGATAACAGTTATGACAAGGAACTCATAACAACTCTGATATTGTCATTCTGATGCTCTGGTAAAAAACTGCAACAATATGGAAATGACCAATTTGTCCTTTTTCACCCCTTTTACGAGACATAATTTTTATCCAAACAAACTATCTTCCAAAATGTGCGCTTCTGAAAAATTTTCACTAAACCAAAGTATTCTAGCATGATGAGTATGAAAAATGTTGAGTTGTTAAATTTTTCCATATTTTCCATCTAGGGACCCTTTACCTCCTCTGAAAATCCCAAAAATCCCCAAAAAGTGAGCTTGAAATAATGTATTTTCCCCTATTTCAACATTCTCATTCCAAAACCCTTTGGATTTATTCAATTGCTTCCTGGGTTATTTTCATGCCTGCTTTCTGGACTCCCTTCAATAAATTCATCTCAACCTAAATCTTTTCCAATGATCTGGACCCAGATCTTTAAAAACCACTAATTTGCATTTTCTGACAAATCCAAGAAGAAATGAGAAATGGCCTTCTTTGACACTTCTATATCCCTCCTTACTATGGAAAAAACCCAAAAGTTTCATCTAAATCCGACTTAATATTTTCCAATTTTGAGCAAAATAATATTTTGGCTCCAGACTTGTTTTTTTTTGTAGGCTAAAAGGAAATTTTGCCTAGGTGGCATCTTTGCTGACGTGGCTACTGATTTGGCATTCTGGGTCCACATTGCACCCTAATGTGATGACATGTCACCCTCCTATCCTAACTCATAATCCATCTCTCTCTTCTTTCTCCTATTTTACATTGTCCTTAAACACTAATAAAACATTACTATTTTACGAGTCCCACCTGCACAGCTGGCACATCTCTGACCTGGATGGGACACATGTCCCACCCTAACTGAAAGACTCTATATGGTTCCGCTTCATTATATATAGGGATGGACAGGTCCAATTCCAAACCTTTACCTTGGCGCACATGAAATTTTATTCCCCCATGATCGATCGACTGAGATTGGACGAGATCGATGGTGGATAGGCCATGTCACATACCAAACATGCACGAGCGTTAAAATCCTTTTGGGGTATGACAATGATTTTCCTGTACTACGTGGCATGATATTAATGGTGTTGCATGACTGAAGGCCTTGGGCCAAAATCGGTTCTCTCCCATGTGATGGTGGCTTATGGTATTGACTATACCACTGCCTTATGTGGTTCACACGTCACTTTCCACAATGCCAACAACTGCCACCATGGACCTGTCACCGTGGCCCTACAATCATGGCATTCCATGTCACCTCTACCATGTCACTTATGCCATGTCACTACCACATGGCCTCCATGTCACGTTTACATCATGTACAAAAAAATACCTAAATTTTCTCAAATTTCAAATTTTTCTAGAATTGCATAATTTCATTTTTTTTTTACTAGGGCCACCATGGAACCCAAAATTAAGCTTGCTAATGGGCAATTTAGGCCTAGTTTGTATCGACTCGACCTATACACCCAAACTTCAACACTCTTATGTCGAATTCTTAACCAATTTCTCTACAGAAATTGGGACTCTTTCCCAATTTCGCCCAATTCTTCATGGCTACACTGTAATTTCTAGAATTTGAATAATTACAGACCCAAAACATGCATATTTATAGATTAAAATTGGATATTTTAACCCCTGAACTCAAATTCACCGAACTTACATGAAACTTCCTCACACTTTTTCCTAGAAAAATATGACAACCATATTGCAAACATTCTTTGAGCTTTAATTATGCAATTTTAGATTCTATGTGTTGAGTCTGGCCCATACAATCTCAATGTTTGAACCTGTAGCTATGATACCATTATGTGACGTTCCACAATTTAACCAGGGAACATTAACTGTGGAAAACACACCTAAAATTGAAAATTTATTTTGGTAATTAATTCTTGTAGCTTACCAGCTACGAATTAAACATGTATTCAGCTAGATTCATAATTAAATGCATATACAACATTCTAAATGAACATAAATGAAGCTAATAAACACATTTACAACAACACATAAAAACCATTTTCATGCACAGGGTAAAACACAACCATATAACTCATGAAATAACTCAAAACATATATAAACACTTATATTTTTAAAATCATTTGTGCAATCAACTACTTGGGAAGGACGTTCCACCCAACCATAGTCTTTTTGTTCCAAATCTCAACATCAGGTCACCCATGAGCTAGGGCTAGGAATATATAAGAGAAGGGTGCCTCTCACATTCCACTCAAAACTCAAATACCACAACCCACTGGTATTCTCCTATAACTATCCCTAATTTCCCCCATCTCTCTTCCTCTCAACCTTCCTAACCTAAGGAATGTACCCCTTCACTACTCCCAGTCCATCGGGTGTCCCATTCATTTATCAAGTTCTCTATGGCATAGGTAACTAGGAATCTCTCTGTTGGGAACTCAAGGGAAATCACTACCAATAAAAACTACTAGGAAATAACAAAAACAATTGTTGTTCTAGTGCAACTCACTAGGAGTTCACTCTTCAGGACTAACAACGAGAATCTTCAATTTTTATCTCCAAAATTCTCCAAAAATGCTCTAGCGTGCTCTAGAATTTGCCCAACCTTCTTGGTCTAGCTTTAGAGTTCTTTTTCCTTGCCCTCATTTTTGTTGTTCATGCAAAACTCAATCTAAAAAACTGCCTATTTGCCCCCATACAAATTTCCTCTATTTTTCCAAGATGTTCGACTTATCACTCTACCCAATGTTGATTATACTGCAACATCATGCTTCCAATAACTATGGAAGCGAATTCTGCACCTACCCCTTGATACATATTCAATGATTAGGCTCTCATACACTCCATCAGAAAAATAGAATTTATCCCCAATGATAATAAAATTCATAAATTTGGGTTTGGATTAATACCCACAATAAATTTCCTCCTTGGACCCCTCTTATACACTTTTAGACATTCCCTCTCTTGTGGATAAACCAACTCCTATCTCTGTCCACATTCCCAGTAGCAACTGGTATCACATTATATTTATTAAAATTTGAAATACAATTTGTATATTACATCGCTTGGCCTTATCCACATTCATATATACAATATGAAATAATTAAACTGGAGATTATAGTGGGGATGTTACAACAGGAAAAGTAAAAGCGTTCAAAAAATATGTGGGAGGTAGAGAGAATAATGGAAAAATTAAAAACTTTTGAAAAAAATATTGTAGTATACCTAGAGAGGTAATATGGGGTACCTAGGAAGGTACCCAATGAGAATGTGGTTATGTATTATTATTGGAGGCCATTCAATGCAAGGTGGAATAGGTCCAATATATTATTAAATACCATTCAATGTAATGTGAGAATACTTTCTAGAAGGTTCTACCTACTAGAATATTCCTTCTCTAGAATGTTCCTAGGAGATAGAGAGAATGTTATATAAATAAGTGTAAGCAATGTATGGAGGCATAGTGAATAATGTTTTTATTGTAGCAAACAAGTATTACTTGGGAGTGCATTCCTTTCATAAGGAATAATATATGGTGTTACCCTACCCTAAGGGTTTCAGAATAATAAAGTGATACTTTTCTATATTGTCTCTAAATATTTGTGGTGACTATATTTATAGATCTTTGGTACTTAACATTTGGTATTGTAGTATACCTAGGGAGGTAATATGGGGTACCTAGTGAGGTACCCAATGAGAATGGGGTTATGTGTTATTATTGGAGGTCATTCAATGTGAGGTGGACTAGGTCCACTATATTATTAAAGGTCATTCAATGGAGTGTGAGAAGACTTTCTAGAAGGTTCTACCTACTAGAATATTCCTTCTCTAGAATGTTTCTAGGATATAATGAGAATATTATATAAAGAAGTGTAAGAAATGTATGGATTCATAGTGAATAATATTGTTTTTGTAGCAAGCAAGTATTGCTTGAGAGTGCATTCCTTCCATAAGAAATAATATATGGTGTTACCCTACCTCAAGGGTTTTGTCTACATTCTTGTGTTCAATATTTTGGTGAATGATTTGGTGTATTCTTGTTGATATTAAGGGTTGTTTCTTAAGTATATTTTCAGATTTATTTAGGTACTTAACATTTGGTATCAAAGTACTTTACTTGGCAAAAATTGTGGGCAATTTGTTTTTTTATTTTGCATATTTTTTGAAGTAGAAAAAAGGGCCGCGACACTCCAAAAAAATCCTATAGTTTTGGAGTACAATTTTCACAAACTGTTTATGGATATGATTTCCTCTAAGAAAAACAACCAAATTATAAAAAAAAGGTCCAAAATAGAGTCTAGGAAGTGAAGTTATCATTATTTTAAAATATGCTAATTTTCAAGGTTTTTTTGCGGATGACCACCCAAATTTTTTGATTTTGGAGCATCTGGGGCCGAGTTTTCCAAAACAAGTTCTATATATGAATTCCTCTCACAATTTCACCCAATTTCAAAAATAAAATTCTGAATTGAAGCTCCAGAAGTAAATATATCACTAATTTAAAATCAACCATTTTTTCAGGTTTTTCGTGACAACGACGGGACTGCAAAGCTCCTAACTTTTCATAGGGTGCTCAAATTGCTACCAGATCAGACCCATTAGATAGAGAATTTTAGGAGTTTTCATTTGGTATATTATATTTGGTGTTTCTCAATGGATATTCGACTCTTCAACCAACTTCAACGAAAGTTGGCAGACTTATAGGCAAACATCAAGACAATCTTTCACTAGAAGGAGAAAAAGAATTATATTTTGGAGTCTATTATGAAGGCAATCAGTGATGAATACACTGAAGAAATATATGCTTGGTATGATTATGAGGATGAAAGTGATTATTGGTATATGGATAGTTGTCATTTCTGTGATGACAACCACTTTCATATTTTATATGATGCCTCTACTCCACCTTATGTAGAGAACATCAATGTGCCAACTTAGGAGCCAGTTATGACTACTAGTGTCCAACTTGCACATTCTGCAGTGGTATTGTTCTTTTCAAATTCATCTTCACCTCTTTCCAACTATGTGTATTGATCTACTTATTTGGATCCACATGATTGGTGTTGGTCTTTGAAGCATCATTTTCAATTGGTTATTGAGTTTCGATATCTTCCGTGTGGAGTTCCCATGAGCACTTGAACATGGAACCCATGTTTACAATGGTGGTTGGACTACTTCAACATGGTGGATTTCATTTCTACATGGGACCCTGGTTCTTCAATCTACTTCAACACTATGGTCCATACTTATCCATGTGACCTTGGTATAAGGTTGTACACCCTCATAACAAGTGTTGAAGACAACGCTTTCATAAGGGAGGTGGAATGCAGTGTAGCTAGAGAGGTAGTGGGGGGGATGGACGGCCCATAGTGATAACAGTGGAGGCCATTAAATGTAAGGTGGACTAGGTCAACTATATTATTAAATAAGGCCAACTATGGTAGTTAGATATGTCAGTATAAACATAACTAGCATAACCACATTATAAAAGTGGTTGATATACACCAATCGATGCCATTGGTTTTTAAAGGGTGAAAAATGGTGTCGATCAGTGTATATCAACCACTTTTATAATGTGGTTGTGCTAGTTGACGACTAGTGTGCCTTCGGAGGATTAAAAAACCATGGTTGCATACATAAATAGTATATTAACACAATGATACAATTATTAACGTGGTAATGTATTAATTAATGCATTAATATATTAATTAACGTATTAGTATTAATTATACATTAACTAATTAATTATATGAATTATACTAATTATTATTAATTAAATATACTAATTACACTAATTATACATACATTAATTATTTACACCAATTATATTTAATACATTATATTAATACAATAATACATGAATTAATATATACATGTATTCATTAATTATATTAATATATTAATGTTGATATATTAGTTAATGAAGTCCCCGAGGTGTAGGACAGTCGGTGATGGAGTGTGTTGTTAAGCCACTCCGTGATGTTAAAGTCACCGGTTCGAAACTTGCGCGGACAAAAAATCCAACCATGTTAAGGGTTGGTGTGGCTCAGGCTGGGTGCGATCCCCGGGTGATTTTGATGGCTTAGATGCCCCTGAGTCGCGGTTTCTCAAGCCATAGGTTAATCGCGTATCCAACAGGTTCCGCACAAATTAACAAACCAAAAAAAAGATATATTAGTTAATGAATGTATATATATATTAAAATGGAATATCCTCATATATCTTAATTAACATATATGAGTAGATCCAAACAATGTATAATACATAAATGTATTAATATAGTAGTGTATTGATATAATGTATATACATTAAAATGCATTATCCTCATATACATTAATTAATATGCATTATTCCATTAATGTATTAATGTATACATTAATATATTAATCCATAAATATTTTAATATAATGGATAGCTTAATGTATTAATACATTAATCCATTAATGTAATAATATAATAATGTAGTAATGTATACATTAATTAATATGTCGGTTTATGTCGTGACATTAGAACATTGTGTTTTTTTTCATCATAACCTGATGTCATTTTATGATCTTCACATTGCAATGATAGATATGTTCATCACACTGCAACAGTAGATATGTTCGTGATGTTGCAATGTTAGGTTTTATGTACATCACATTGCAATGTTGGGTTAGATGTTCACCACGTTGCAACGTAATGTAGTAATGTATACATTAATTAATATGTCGGTTTATGTCATGACATTGGGAAATTATGTTTTTTTTTCATCACAACTTGATGTCGTTTTATGATCCTCTCATTGCAACGGTAGATATGTTCATCACACTACAACAATAGATATGTTCATGATGTTGCAATTTAGGTTTTATGTTCATCACATTGTGGCATTGGGTTATATGTTCATTACGTTTCAATGTGGGGTTTAATGTTTGTCATAATGTGATGTCCAAAGAGAATCGAAAAGCTACGATGTTGACCTTTGGTCATCACTTTGCAAAGTTGGCATATGTTCATCCCTTTGCATCATTAGGATATGTTCAAATCATTGCGACACTAAGATGTGTTAGATACATTGTGGCGATAGGTAATTTCCATCACATAGTGACATTGGTCCTTTACGTTACATTGTGACGTTGGGTATTGTATGTAAGACTATGACGTTAGGTATTGTATG
>JASDQU010029963.1:15571-28920 GCA_032191745.1 Picea mariana | reverse complement strand
GCGCAGGGCATTCTGTACAAGTTGGGTTTTCTGAATAGACCAGAATTGAATAAAGTCTACCATTCTTTCTATAACCTCTTTTTGGAGAGGATTCAAGGAGTGAAAATTGGAGGAGTTTTAGAGAATACATTGAGTAATATTATATATGGGATCATAGTACTCCAAGAATTGAAGAAGTCTCAGGAAGCATTATCAGGTTCTATGTGATGATTGGTTGATGGTGATGATTTAATGTAAAGTTTTATTATCTCTCATATATTCTTGGGTGGAAGGAAGGGGAAAGGATGGAGAGTGCAAATCTCTCTTGATATTGGAGTATTGTATCTTCCTCTTGGAGGTTTATCCATCCCTTTACATTTGGAAGCTGTAGCTACCTTTGGAAGTCATTACTTCCCTTGAACAATAACTATTGATTATTTCTCATATATTGTGCATGGTGTATTATGGTGTATCGGTGTAACTCTTATACTATTGTTCATTGCTCATTGGATATAGTTTAATGGTTTAAGTATAAGTTGAAAAAGGTTTTAAATTGTACTTGATACTGATTCACCCCCCTCTCAGTATCAACATACAACTAGCGAACGCCCCTGTAACCTTCTAGATTTGTGGAGTTTTAAAGAGGTAAGTGATGGATGAGTTGGTTCTTTGTGGTCTGATCCTTGAGGCTTGGAACTCACAAAATTCATGTCTCCATTGGTCTCTAGAATATCTATAATATCTCCCAAGCCTCTTCCAAGAGTCTATATAAGGAAAGTCCATAGAAAAAATAAAAGGAAGAATCATTCATAGATTTTGTCACTTGTGTGCAAGTAGTAGGTTGAAGGAATTGGATCAAGATCTCTGGGACTACACTAGCCAAGGATACACATGTACGACATTTAAGAAAAGGTATGTCATTTTACCATTTCTTGGTATAGATATGTAACTACTTGTTTGTTCCTAGGGAAATCATAGAATTCTACCCCACTGTCTATCTAGGATCAGTAGGCAGATCCTAAGGAGATCTTACTATCCAATTGGTGATATTTTTTCCATAACAGAAACAAAAAACAAGAATCTTCTTCCTCTAAATTCTTTGATGAATCCTACAATTTTTTGGCTAGTTACTTTATTTTATGAAATGTTTGTCTCATATGGGTAGATGTGGATTTTTTATTCGCTTCTAATCTCCCTGGTCCATTTCAAATTATGACTCTTGATTCAAGACTTTCTTACTTGAAAGACAAGGCCTTGACATGCCCCTTTCATTTCCTATGTCTTGCTCCCTTGTCGTTAGAATGTAGAGGTTTAGGGATCATTTTGTCTTTTTGTAACTCACCCTGTTCCTTGGTGATTTGGAGAAGGAGAGGAACAAGGTACCTTGTTGTGACCATAATCCACCACATAATGCGAGACTAATTTGTAGCCATATTTATAATTCAAATAATTCAAATAATGATTCAAAATAATTAGGTGAGAAGATGAATGAGTTTAATCAAGGACTTTAATTCCAAATGAATTCCTTTTTTGCTTGATAATTTTTCTAGGAGGTCAATGGAAATGTTATAATTTCCTTCCACCTTTAAACATGATTTTCTCTTTATTATTTCTCTATTTACTAAAATGATAAAAAAAAAACATTAGAGTTGATTTAGTGTGTAAAAGTGCAAGTTCAATGTTTTTGTCTATCCCACTATAATATTTTGACGCACTTTCTTAAGTCATTATATCAATAAAAACATAAAGAGAAAACATTATTAACCCCATAAACACTTAGTAATCAAGTGTTTCAATAACATATTGTGTTTGTAGATTATCCCTTTCCATTTTGAAATCCTTCAATAGGCTTTGAACTTAGCACATGTAACCAAAGTATGCTATTGCACAATACCTTTAGTTATCTTGGATGACACCGTCATTTATTATCAATCCCTATGAAGTTCCATCAAAGCGTAGCTTTCTCCAGGTAGTTTTTTGCATTTTCTAGTATCTTGATGATGTCTTAGTGGTGATGTTAGTGTTATCATCAACAACATTTTAGGGTGGGATTACTAATACTAAAGGACTTCATTTATACATGAACTGGGTTACAGCCATACAATGATGATGATATTTAATATGATCATGATGGAAATGACCCTCTTAAATTAAATGAAGTATGGTTAATGTTTGAAACTCTTAGGTACCTTAGTCAAGTTTAAATTTTTCATTTTCATTTGTAATAATATTGTAGTATTTGGTGAGAAAGATATCAAAATGATAGAATGTATCACTTTAAGGACTTATAAGGAAAATGTATACTAGAATGCATTAAAGATTCCACTTATGTTAATTGTGGTAAGGTTTGACTTATTTGTTGTTAAATCACAATTTAATTGAATAGACTAATTAACCTTAAAAATAACATGAATTATATTTGATTCATAATATGTACATGCACTCCATAAATATTTATTATCATAAATTCAACTCTTACCTTTAAATATGTCATGAATCCTTACTCACGTAAGGCATACAACTTAACTATAGGAGTATAGAAAAGAAATATCACTTGGCTTCCATAACTCACCTACTATTCAAGTCAAGGTAAAATAGAAGTACCCTACTTTACCTTATCTTCTACTAGGTTATCACCAAAACCTTACTATGAAGTAATCACCAAAACCTTGACTCGCATACCTTCCTTATAGATATGTTTGGGTTAACTCCATCTCTAATTTGTATTCACCTTCACCATTGCATGTATTCCTTCAATATTTTCCTTTGATTCAAGGGGTAACCAACTTAGTACTAACAAATAACAAAAAAAATGACTCCCATCCCTTAGATTATGGATCAACCCTTTGATTTTAGAATTACTAATATCAAACCTTCCAACATAAGATTCTATACCTTTCTCCTTGAATTTCTCCTAGGATAAATGCTTCGTAAAAATATGTTATTTTGTCCATGTTAAGGGATTATATATCTTGAACTTGGTTTTATTGGATGAGACATATTCTTTATATGTGTTAGTATAACCATAAAAAAAAACCTAGTTAATGGAGTGTTCTTCCTTCTAGGTTAATGATCAACTTGAACATGCAAATATGACCTTCAAATAATTCTTTCAATGAGAGGAATTATATATTCCATCATACTTCCATTTTTAATATATATGAGGGAATTTTGAGATAAGTTGATAGACTACTTATATAGATCTGAGGGTAACACTTGATTGGATATTCTTCTCTAGATTTTCATTCTTGAAATCAAAACTAGATGGTGTATGATCACATGCAGAGAATTCTATCCATAACTTATTTACTTTAGAGAATTTCCCTTTGTGAAATGTTTTCAAGCTAAAACATAGCCTACATAGCTTACAATATACTTCCAGTACTTGTTCCCTTTATCCTTGCAGTGACCCTTTGGATCTAATGTCTTCAAATATAAATATATATGTATTGTAGAGTACTCTAAATGAACTTTCAAATTTGTATTAGTTCATTAATACTTCTTGTTGTTTGAATATGAAACCAACTATGGAATATGTCTTCAAACCTCTATGTGAATATCTACATGTTTCTAGATTGATGATGTTTCTATATGCCTTTACTGATTTAGTTTTGTTATTTTACCACTTCAATCTAGCCACAAATTTTGGGGTGTTCACTCCAAAAAAATATTTTTTTGGTGAGTTATCTCTTCATGACCTATTATTACATATAAATAAGCTTAATAAAATTGTATAAAGGACTACTAGATGTCATATTTAGGAGCACTATATCTTAATTAAAAATAGTAAAAATTGTATAAAGGACTACTAGATGTCATATTTAGGAGCATTATATCTTAATAAAAAATTAGTATTTTGAGTTAGGATAAGGGTTGTTATTTCATGACCAAAGTTACATGTATCAACACTTGTGCATATAGGAGTTCCCTTGGAATGATTATAGGGGTTGGAATGCTCCATTTTTTTTTTATATAAAATTAATAGGTCCCAACTGCTTATAAAATAAACCCCTCATAAGTCAAGTGTTCATCTTCTTTATACTTGAAATATACACCCAAATACTCATATCTTGGGTTTTGAATGCATGTAATATGGTGTCGCCATGTACTATAGGACCTACCTTGATGATGAAACATTCTATCCGCTATATAATATTAACATTGCATGGTATCCCATCAAATTGTTGAAGGATTTCTCCAATGTGTCATACTTCCTTGGCCTTAGAACATGTCTAAATATGGTATTTTTCCATTGGAATCCCTCCTTTAAGTTCACACTCTCATTTCATGGTTTTGCATATGTGGAGCCTCTAAGAAAAAGCTTGAATCATTTTTTTTGTTGTTTTGAACAAGGTGGTTGATGTTTTGAATGAAAAAAAATATATATATTGAAGGCGTTGTTGAACATAAAATTCTTGATATTATCTTTTAAAAGAAATTGTGAGAATGAAGTTTTTATGAGACTATTTTGAAATGTTGATTTTTTCAAAAACTTTTACAGATAACTACACTCATGGGAAACAAAAAATTTCACAAGAGAAAATTTGATCGCACTCGAGACGAAACTCACCATAAAGAACAAAGGAAATAACATTATTGGAGAAAGAAACAAGAATGTGAAAATATTGAAGAAAGAAACGATGATGATGTAAATAGAGATTTTCAACAAGAAGAAGTCCAACCAAGTATATGTATGTACACATATTGTCTATATTAAAAGTATAGAATCATTTATTTAAATTATTGTTTAAAATATAATTGATTGTAATTCATATTTGATGTTTTTCAAAAAACATAAATAGATTTGCCCCATAACGTCGATGAATTCGTTGAAACTGAAATTGAAGCAGAAGTTGAATCACCTATTGGTATGTACATAAATATCTAGATAATATAAGATGAACACTTCTATATAGTTTAGTGAATTTATGTTTGGGTTTTGTTTTTTAATATACACTTTAAATTGAAATATGCAGAAGAATCTATCAACATTGATGATGAAATATTAAAAAATGTTGATACTAACAAATTTGGGAAGAAAGAAGTTAATCATTATATAAGATATTGTGATACGAATATGTATAATAGTTTTTTCAAAGATGAATCAGTAATAGTACAAGCTCAAATTTTACTATGTCTAATAAAGTCAATAAATTTAAAGAACCTACATCATTATTGGGTATTCAAAAGACGACAAAAGATACAAAGGTGAAACAGAATGTCTTTGGCAATATAACTAGTGTATTAAAAGCTTTTTGGAAATCTCAAAAAAATAGATGTTAGTGTTGCACGTAGAGTGATGCAAGCAACAGTTGTATCATCTAGCAATATAAAAGATCGTTTGACACAACACATGACAAAAGTGATGGGAACCTCAAGAAAAACATTGTACAAACATAGAAAATTTTGATTACAAATAGATGCAAATGATGAACTTGCTTGTTGGACAATTATTTCTAGACAACCTTACAAAGATAGACTTGTAGAAAATGTTAAAGAATCGGCCTATAATTGTTGGTTGATAGAATATCGTGTTTCACCACATACAAGGGATGTGTTGTGACGAAGAACAGCATGAAAACAATATGAAGAACATCCAAAACATATATTGTCAATGAGACAAATAGAATTGTTCAATAAGTTCAAAGAAGAGCACAAAGAAGTTAAAATTTACATCAATACATTTGTGCAACAAAGACCATGGTTGATTAGACCCATCATTGCTCGTGACACTTGTTTTTGTCATTGTCATGTGGAATTTGAGTTATATTACGACACTTTTCTTGGTTTTGGTAAAACGTTATGGCCAAGTTCACCTCCTCCTTCCACATTTCATGCATTTATATCTGAAATTCTATGTGAAAGAGAAGGTGATGAATTATTTTCCAAAAAAAAATGTGTTGGTGGAAATAAATGTGATCGTTGTGGAAATCTAAGTTTGTTTCACTCAAAATATCCTATTGATATGAATGATCAATAATTTTCTAATATAACAGTCAATTGGAAGAGATATTAATATATCAGCAGCATGACTCCATAGTCTTCAAATGTTATTTCCAAAAGAATTGATTTGAAAGTAGATAAAATTAGCGTGATAGATTTTTTGAAGAAGTTTGAGGAAGAAATTTATAAATACATCAAGCATTCACATAGAGATCGATGGAAAGACCTACAATTCAAACAATGTCGTGAAGTGTTTCCACCAGGGACAATTTTGTATGTAGTTTATTTTGCAGAGAGTTACACATTCGTTGCACAAAAATAAATACAGAGTGAATATTATCATTCTGATCAAATCACTATATTTGTCCACGTTCTATATAGACATGCTCAACGAAGTCATTATAACATAGAAAGAACCAATGAAAATCAACATGTTATTAAAGAATATCACTTTTATATAAGTGATGATCGAGCACACGATACACATTATGTACAACATTGTTTTGATAAATTTTATGATTCATTGAAAGAACATGGGATCAGATTCGATCGGCATTGGATATGGTCAAATGGATGTGCAGGTCAATTCAAATATTCAATACCATTCTATTGGTTGTGTCATCTTCATAAAAAATCAAACATTACACATTGTTGAATTATTTTTGAGACTGGTCATGGAAAAGGAGAGCACGACGGTGTAGGGGCATGTGTAAAATGAGCACTTCGAAGGTATCATATGAACCCTCATGCCAATTGATTTGAATCCATTGATCAAGTTGTTGAATGGCGAAAACTATCACTAAGCCATGAAAATAATCTATCAAGAGATGTGCGCAAGTGTGTATATATACACGTTGCACATGTACACACGGTATTTGTATTCACGTGTTCAAATTTATATGATATTCAATCATTTTCTTGATAGATTTCAAGTTAACAAGTTCTTGTCTTCTGTAGGTTTTTTTGGTATGTTGGAATTCAAGATGTAAATAGATCAATCCCATATGAATCTGGTACAATACATGGGACACAAAAAGTGCATTCATTTAAAACAAAACACTATCAAAATGTTTTTGCATTTGATAGAAGAAATGAATATTGTTTTTGTTCAGTTTGCATAGAGGACACAGAATCCATAGAGATTTGCAAAAACAAAAAATGCAAAATATGTTAAAGCTTGGAGACATATCGAACTTAATATAAAAGGGAAAATGTCACTTGTAAGCACAGAGGAGATGGAATCAAATGAAACTACAGTGTCAGTTGACAGAAATAGAGTTTTTGATCGTGTTAGAGAAGGTAATTTTTATGTTTAAATATTTAAACAACTTGTAGATGTACTTGTAAGTTGGATATATAAGATTTATATATATAGTAGATTCAATTTTAATGGCACATGCATGTGTTCTAAGCTAACACGAAGTACTTGTTGGAACATATCGAATTATTTGCAGGAGATGTCTTTGTCATGGTTGCACCTGTAGACAACACTAAAAACGTGAAATATTATTTGATGTGATGCATGGAACAAAAGATGAGTTTATTAGAAGATTTTTTGTGATAACGGTTTTATATATAAAAGAGGATCCATCGTATTGAAATACTATTTTTTTAAAGAAACCTATCAAACCGATACTCATGTTCACTTTCAAGAGTATTAGTCAGATGTCATAAGTTGTCAATATAGTCATTTGGTATGTACAACACGCATAAAGTTAATAGAAGTTCAATCAAGAAAAAAAAAAAAAAGTTAGAAAATGGAAAATGTCCAAAGCCAATCATGAACGAATAATTGAAGATGGCATACCATCACGATTTCTTTAAACAAGTGACATGTGCATTCCAAAATTTTATATTTTGCATTGAAAGTACATGTATTTATGAATATCTAGGATTCTAGAATCATTTGGTTTAGTTTACTTTCATGGTCCATTCAAATAAGGAACTATATTTTTGATGAATTATAAAGTTTATCGAGCCTTATTTAAAATTTGAGGGAAGAACCTATAGATTGTATAGGGAACCTAAAATAACCTATACTTTGGGTGATTATAGTATTCCTACAAATTATCCATCATGTACACAAATCATTTAATGCATCACCAATTTACTACATAAAGGATTTGCGTTCATTATTTCCAATGATTGAAATGTTTTTTCATATGAAGAGGATAACTTCGTATCAGAACTAGGACCCATTTCCATGTCATTATAAGGGACTATTGATGGCTTAGAAAAAAATTCACTAAATGTAGTACATTTCATAAAATCATTCCCCTCTCTATTAATATCTCTAGGAATAATATCATTCTACAAATAAAAAATAACACCATCTACTAAGGCTTCATTTGTTGCATTTAGATTTTCATTTTTTTAATTGAATTTGGAGTATATTGAGAATTCAAGGTAGTGTATGATTAACATCTTAATTAAAAATTATAAAGACATCTTTAAAAGTATCAATTTTAATTATGAAATTGTGAATTTTGATTCCAAAAGTGTTGATATATTAAATTGCTACAATGTGCATTTAGATTTCAATATCTTGAAGCAAACCAAACAAAATTGAAATTATGAGCTACTTGACAAATGTGTATGATTAACCTAACACTACTTATATTCTACACATTAAATATAGTTTTCATTAAGTTTGATTGAAAAAACTTAAGTTGAAAAAGAATTTGATTTTGTAACCTGATAACAAAAAATAAAAAAAATAACACCATCTACTAAGGCTTGGTTTGTTGCATTTAGATTTTCATTTTTTTAATTGAATTTGGAGTATATTGAGAATTCAAAGTAGTGTATGATTAATATCTTAATTAAAAAATTTAAAGACATCCTAAAAAGTATCAATTTTAATTATGAAATTGTGAATTTGGATTTCAAAAGTGTTGATATATTAAATTGATATGTAATGTGCATTTAGATTTCAAGATCTTGAAGCAAATCAAACAAAATTAAAATTATGAGCTACTTGACAAATGTGTATGATGTTACCTAACACACATTATGTAACATCCCACTCTGGCACACTAAGCGAACTTATTCTTTGAGGACACTTTCTCGCAAGTGATCCGGATTATTATGATATTAAAACATTTGACTTTGATTATGATGTGTCATGGGCAGATGACATGTTGTTTTACTACATTGACATAGACAAGTGCTATTGACTCAGTTTTTCTGAGTGTGCAGGGTTTTGACCTTGAGGATGCAGAGGCATCGATGGAAACCCTTGGACTCTGGATTGAGTTAGGGAGTGTGCTATTGGGGTTTGATTGTTTTACTGTGATTTTAGTACATTTGATTAGATGATATGATGTGGACATGTTCTGACATGATTGTTGATGATGCAGGTTGACGATAGCTTGCTGACCAAACTCACATATGGAGTAAAGGGGCCACACATGACTACCAGAGAGGTTGAGGGAGAGGTGTGGATAGCATCCCTGCCACAGCCTACTAGCACTCCCGACGTGGCTTGAACTGTAGGTTAACGATTACCTAGTTCGAGAGGACCCATGATGCCACGAGCGTAGACTGCGACAGTCGCTCGCGATGATTCTAAGGAGTGTGCAATAAGGAGGGGGCCTTATTCCTTAGAATCCCTTAGTCTCCCACAAGTTCACCTGGCGAAGCGTTGAATCCAGGGGTTATTGATGTCTACAAATTAGTCAAGAAGCGAGTGGCACCCTTGGAGCATGTGGTGCATCCTGAAGGGCACGTCGCGCAAAAGAAACAAAAGAGGCGAGTGGCACCCTTGGAGCACGTAGTGCATCCTGAAGGGCACATCGCATTAATGATGATAAAGGAACGAACCTAGATGGCCCTAAGACAATCAACACTTTAAGAAATTTTAAAACAACTCCTCTAATTAAATGTCACCTAGTTCAGAATCTAAGTCCTAAGTCTAAAAACTTTGCTAAGAGTAAGATTTTGTCTACCCTTGAGAAAATATCTATATAAAATTATAATAATAAATTTTAAAATAAAAACCCCTTACGTAATAATTTGGTCTTCATAAATTTTGGGGTAAAATGAAGAGAGTAAGAAATTAAATAAAATCGGTAATATATATATATAAAGAAGAAATTAATTATTTTAACTTTTGATAGTTTTAAAAGATGTTGAATTAATAATAAAAGGGAAAAAGGGGTTAAATTGCAACTGTCATTTTTAGCTCTAATGAAAAGGGGAAAGAGGGAAATTATAAAATTTAGGAAACTAGGGGATGGAGGTAACATGAAAAGGGAAAGAGGGGAACTTATGGTGAAAAGAAAGAGGTGAACTTAGTAAAGAACCTACAATTAAGAACATTCTAAATTGAACTAAATTAGCAACTTCATTTTAGGGAAAGTCTTTAAAACCTGTAAGGGAATCTAGGGACACCTAGGAGTAAATTTAGGAGTAACTCTAGGTGGGTGAGGGAAATAAGACAAATTAATAAATTAAATAAAATAATTATTCGAGGAATGTGGGGGATGAATGACACTTGTACGAAGGAGAAATTTTAGAAGATTTTTATTTAAAACTTAAATTAAATGAGATTTAGGGAAAGATTGAAAGTTCTAAAAATCTATAAAAGAGAGGAAGGAGGAGAAAGAAGGGGATCGACTGTTAGTGTAACGTTACGCTGCCGGATTAGTGACTTGACTGATTTACTTGTGGGGAGTTGGGATTTCCCAGCTCGGATAGGAGTGGTAGCTCGGCCTAGCGAGGCGAGCTGGGAGCTAGACGTACCATCTGGAATGTGTGTGGCCCCTTTGCGGCTCGGGGGGCTAAGGGGGAAGCAGAGTACCCCTAGCATTGGCTGGGAGGTATCGGTGTAGTCTTGACGGTCGACGAGCGGGAGCGGCACAGAGTGCGCGGACGTCATTCGAGGCGGGCAATAAGGCAAAGGTATGCTTTTTGGTTGAATGATATAATGTTGTAGGATGTGTGATTTGGATCTACATGTGTTCAAGTAGGTAAATTGATTGTTTTGATTGCGCATTCTAGTGTTGAGAGAACTTGCGTTTGTTATCCCTGCGTCTTCTGAAAATTTTACCTCTGCAATACTTCTTACCTGGATAGCATTTTACCCTTGTGACTTCGGCAATTTTGGTTGTTGCTTGGATAAATTTAAGGTTGAAAGATATCAAAGGTTGAGAAAATCTTTTGCTCCTACCTTACCAGTGATTTCATGTATGCTAATTGATGGTCTTGGATTGTTTCATTTGAAAGCCTTGTCTGTCCCAAATTTTGGTTTGGTCACTCCTTCACAACAACCGCTAGCAAACCAATGTACAAGACAAGTTTACGATAGGCCTTTCGATCTTTGTTTAGAAGCCTTTATTTGTCTAGGTTTTAGAAGCATTTATACAACTCACAATGCATAGACCTCTTCANAATTTATGGAAGGGAACCTAACCCTAAACCTGTTTTTATATTGTCTTTTCATGCTTAGTTCCAGCTTCTCACACACATCTCCAATGCGTGAACCTCACCACTCTCACTACGCACAGTGCCAAACTCATTATTATTGTTGAATTATCTATGTTTTGGGTGTGGATTGTTAACCCAGCGATGCCATCAACCACCAGCCTCCTTTCTCCCTACTTACGAATCTTGATGACCACACTGGTATAGATGTATTTTAGGGTTGTACAAGGACGCGGTATAACCTCAGACAATGCGTTATTACTGTGTGTTAATCAATACCTTGTGTAATCATTACCGTGTTTTATTACGTAGACATCTTGGGATAAGTGTTTGTGTAATGGTCGTGACCTTTCGTTATAAAAACAATCCTTATAGTGAATCCCAGACAGCTTTTGCACTGATAAGAAGCGAACTCAAACTCTGATGTGATAGATATTGCAACGACAAATTTAAAACCTGGGCAGGTCAACAATTTTATATTTCAATGGCTTTTTTTTATAATTCATACCTCATTGGCGATTTTACATTTTTAGTGTGTAATGGCTGTCCGTTCGGTGAAACGGTTCCTATAATTTTGGTTCTTTCAGATTCAGGTATGGCAATTTCGTGGTGAAATTGATTCGACAAATTTTGTTCTGGTAGAGTTGATTTTTGGAATTTTCGTGGTGTTTGTATTCTTTTTAATTTTTTCTCTGGCATTCCATTCAGGCGAATTCGTTTCCCTTACACGAATTTACCACTTGTCTCACCTGCTGCATGGTTGATGGAGGAGAAAACAGGTTACTGTTTACCCTTCTGACACACATCCTTACCTGTCGATTTCATACAGCGATAATGCTGTTTACACAGGCTGGGTAGCGTAACTGGAGGCACTTAACCTTTTCCCAATTTGTATGTTTCCTGAATAGTTCCTTCAACGAGCCCTTATACCTTCTATATGGAAGCGATGGTTATGGCCCCGAAGTCAGAGTTAGCTAGTTCTTAGGATTGCTAGCATACCCGCCCTTGTGTTTGTACTATTACTACAATTATTTTGGATAACAGTTTTAATTCGTTCACTGGGTTCTGCTTAATTAATTTCATTTTATCCTTTTATCAATTCTATTGTTCTACAATTTAAAAAAAATACTATTTAAATTTAAATAAAAAATTTATTATTTTACAAGAAAAAAAAAATTCATCATTGTACAATTGTTACTCATTATATAACTTTATGGTTTCACAACACACTTTATAAATAAAGGTGAGCAACTTGTTACTACAACACCTCTACGAATATACAATGGAAACCTATGCCAAGACAAAACTAAATGCTTTTTACCTTTAAATAAGGAAGCTTATTTGATGACTTCATAATCCTTAAGAATGAAATTTAAGTTAGCCTTGGAGTTTAATTACCCTAAACCTTAGTCTTGCATCTAATCCCAACTAGATAGACCATCTTAAGATGCACTCTTGGTAGATGGAATAATCATGTTCCTCATTGTTAGCACTTGATGAAGGTTCTCAAGAGTTGAGTTTTAGTGATCTTAGGATTTAGGATAACTTTAAATTTGTGTGTTTATAATTGATGATTCGGTCTTTATTAGGATACTTAATTAAAGGTGAAGAATATATATAAGAGTTAAGTGATTTAATTATTAAGGATTGTACGCATGGAATGTTAATAATAACTATCTCTTAAGGGTTTGTAGTTCAAAGAAAATGGTGACTTTAGTGATAGATTACTACATTGTAAAGATTGATAGCACTTTATAACCTGCAATTAATGTACATACTTCTTATATCTACGTCAATATGTGATTTCTCTTTATTGCTTCATGAATGGTATTATTAGTTTCATATAATGGAGGCATAATGTAAAATGTTGTTATATTTTTGTATTATTTAAGATAATGGAGTTTCTTATGGGTTCACATAATGAACATATGCTTATGGCTTCTCTTTACACACTCCTAGAAGTTTTTCCTTAAAACAAGATGTATAGTTAAGCTGCATAAGAT
>JASDQU010029963.1:2544-13953 GCA_032191745.1 Picea mariana | reverse complement strand
AGAGGTAATTAAAACATTTAACTCTAAAATTTTGGACTCTAAGCCATCACTTTAAGATAGATCACTTCATACCTGCAAAAGAAAATATTTGTGGAATTTAAAATTTAAAAATTTAAAATAAAATGTACACATACGATTTTAGATAAATAAAACAAGTTGTGATTAAAAAAAAATTGACATACATACCAAAAGAGTTAAGTTCAATCTTCCAACATGCTCCTTTTCCACTAAATATAATGTAAACATCTGTAACAATAAAAAAAACAATAAACAGAAAAAGCAATAACACATATTATCATATATACTTTATTAGAAAATATTTTAAAGATATTTAAATAAATATTAAATAAACAATAAGAAATAATAACATATCGAACCAAAGTTCCACAAATTTAAGATTATCGCTCTTTTTGTATTATACCTTTTTGGCATTTTTTTAAAACCAAACTTACATCACGGAGTTCCAAAACTTCCAAAATAGTTACTCTTCATATTAAGCATACATGATTTGAACAATGTAAAATCTTATATAGAAAAATTTAAAGAGAAAAATTGTGTGCTTGGTAACCAATTTTAGTGTTCAGAGTTAGATAATACCCTGAAAATAAATTCAATTGTATATGCAGAAAGTTCACAAATATCCATATTAATCGATTCTTCCAGTAAAACACTTATCTCCTCTTCTGCAGTGGAATAAATGTTCTCATATAATAAAATGCCCTTTCAAATTAAAGGACTCACAAATATCCATATTAAGCTATTCTTCCTAGAAAATACTTATATCTATGAAAGTTTACAAATATCCATATTAAAAACCAGTCTTCCAGAAAATACTTATCTCCTCTTTCTGCGGTGAAATGTATGTTCTCATATAATCTTTCATGTACATGCATAAAACACAAATCTGCACATATATTAAGTCATTCTTCAAAAACCATTTAAATATTTCATCTTTCTACATGGGATGTATTCATATTACATATAATCAAATGCTCTTTGAAATATGTTTTCATCATGCTCTAAACATAAGTGAGATCATGCATGTACATAACTTATTTGTAAATCTACAAATGTTGGTTTTTGTGGTTAGTAAGTAATTAGTTAAGAGTTTGACAATACTCCAAGAAGGAATTCACTTCGTTGTATGCATAAAACACAAACCTCCATATTACGCCATTCTAGGACAAGAAGTCAAGGAATGCAATCGAAGAAAATTTAGAAAAATCCCCCTTTTTGATGTGAGATAGAGTATGTTCTCAAATAATCATATGCTCAAGTTCAAAATTAGGTCTGCATCATGATCTAAACATAAATAAGATTAAATGTACTATTTTAGATGACAATAAGCTTATATAGTAGTTCTATATATTTCAAAATAATCGATCAAAGCATTGAAAATTTATATAGACACTAGTTGAGTAACCCTTATATGAATAGGAAAAGCTTAAATAAAAAATTGATCAAAGAAGAATTTGAAAAGAGTAAAAAAAATAAGCATATTCAACAAAAATAAGTTTGAACACTTATATATAAAAGGCCCAGCATAAAAACAAACTAAAACTCACTAATGTGCAATGTACATACATTTAAGAATCATCATGAATAGACACATCTTTCTCAAGTATGGATGCATCCTCCTCAATCCCAATCTCCCACACTCTTCTACACATTCTGTTCAAGCACACTCTTGGGCACTCTCTTCTCCAAATTTCCCTATAACACATTTCAAAGTTGTACATTTCAAAAATAAATTTAAATGATTTTAACACATTAAATTGTAGTTTTAAATTTTGAAACATATGATACTTGTGATTTGTCAACCTGAATATCATCAACCACACAAGAGGATGGAATTCCCATGGTCATTTGAGTCACGGTCTTACCCACCATACCCTAAGATTCAATAAATTATATATTGTTTAAGACATTTTCCTTTTAAATTAATAATTTAAATGACATCGCAATTTTCATATAAAACTAAATTTGTTGTCAACATGTAATGATACCTGTGAATTCCCACCCTCTTCAAAATAGCCCAATGAAAACGGGGACAATTCTTCCCAAGTAGTAGGATATGGAATAGGGATCTGTGAACAACACAACTAAGAACTAAACCTAGGATTCAATGTGTTCACATTAATACAAAAAATAAAAAATAAAAAAATCATGTTGTTGATTATTCAAAAGATTGGAAATTGGACAACTAAAGTGGTCATATGTGGATATTAGAAAACACATACCTGATTCAACCCATCCAAATTTAAACTCGTGGAATCAAGTGCCCTATTTACTGGAGATTCATTTAACATATGACCAAACTGCAATTAATGACAATAACAACTCAATTATTTCTAAAGATATAATGATATGTATCTAGATCTAGAACTACAAGAAAACTATCTTCAAATGCATCAAAAATTTACTAACTATAACCCATACCAATCCGATGTTTGGTTCATCATTCTGAATTAACACCTTCCAACCATTACATAAATTTTTTTCATACTCCTTAAGATATTCTGCTGACACAGAATCTATCTCCTCGTCTGCTTTGTAAACAAAATTGACTCGAGAATTGGCTTCCTCTCTCTGACGGTTCAAACCAACATCAACACCATAAAAAATTGATTCCAAATTTTCCCTAATTGCATTCTTAGCCTCATTGATGGAGAACCTCATTGTCTCTATTTGATGGAAAACCTCATTATCTCTCTTATATGAGCTTTCCTTAGGTGGAGTATTGAAGTGGTGGAGTCCCAGCTAGAAGGGACTTGGTTTCTCAGTTCTTTTCGGGGTTTGGAGTGTTTTCCTCCTTTGATTACTCTCAGTTATCTTGAGTTTCTTGTCGTCTAATTGCTTGACAACCTTTATTCTTTTTTAGTCTAAGTTTCTTGGCCTTATCCTTAACCTAAAAGTGTTTTAATACATATATGCGGTTTTTCCCTTGACAGACGCATACATACACTAGTTGTTGTTCTATAGGGAGTGTACATACACGGTTTTCGCTTGAACAGTCATGTACATCATCATTGTCTGCTTGATTGCTAAGTTTGATGTTTGTTGGGTAGGTTTTGATGGTTGTTGAGTATTCTTGGGTCTCTCTCATGATTCTTAAGTTCCTGTAGAGTGATAGGAAACCTTTCTATGGTTGAATTTTCAGGTGGTTTTTCTTTCTCATCATCCGTTTCATTAGTTGTCCTTGCATGTTGGGTTGGGTGTTTTCTTCTTGATATTCTAATTGGTTTGTCTCTGTTTGTGTACAGTAGGGTATTTATGTCAAGATGTTGTTCAATAATTTCATTTTCATTCTTTTATATTGAAAATACAAAAATTATACATTTTGCATTGTCGACATTTGATCTTTAGGGTTCTTATCGTTGATCTTAGTACATGTATGGAAAGATTGCATCTTATTTGAAATTTCATAATTGAATTGAAAGTTGCATTTTGAAAAGCTTATCATTTATTGAGAATTCAAGTTAGGAATTTTCATTATATTCATATTCATTTCTTTTACTCGTTGATTCATAACATCATCAGTTTCACGACCGCACATTTTGAGTAAACAAATCCACTAAAACTAAACGTTGATAAATTTAAAATTGATTAGAAACGATTTTATTTTTCAGGGTGCACAAACTAGCTTAATATTTAGAGCCTTGCAATAGGATTTTGTGAGTAAACTTCTCCAAGGCTATTAAACTCAACATATGTGTCTGACTAAGGGAGTGGTGAAATCCATTGTATAATTGGTGATGTTAGGAGGCTCCACTCACACCGGAGTTAAGAATGAGGTCGTGCAAAGTTGGTTGAGGAGATATCCCTCCAATAGCTTTTTAGCATCATAGATATTTCTAGTGATCTATTTGTATATGGGGGTCTTGCTAGTACCTTTACCTCTATGAGAGGCGATGCTTTCAAGATTTCAGGCTTTGCTACCCTACCCATACGGTGGACTTGACTTATGACTGTTCGTCTACGCATTGGTTATATCGTGGTGTCTTAGTTTCTTGACATAGGTAGCCACATAGGTTATTTGCAGGGGTTATTCTCCAGATACCATGGGTCAAATAAGAGTTGGACAAAACACATCCTTTATGGAGGATTACCTCTCTGGGGGGATCTGAACGACTGGTTTTTAATCCCACAAGGGCCCTTATAACTGATTCTGATACCTCCAATATTTTGAAGGGAGTATCAGGCCCCTCTTGGGTGAGGCATACCTACTTTAGGGAGGGAGGCTCCTTTCATACACTTTATCCTATTTGTGTGCATATTGGACATTTTGTTTATTTTGGTGTGCTCTTTGATTATTAGTTGGCCTTAGGATTTGCTTTATATCTCAAGTCTTGAGTCATCATGGAGCCAGACCCGATTCCTCGCAGGTCTCGTCGTTTGTTGAAATTACCACCACATAATGAGTCTTTTCCTTCTAAAAGGTGTAAAATTATCAAATGTGGTACACATACCTCCACCTACCAAACTTGTGGTGATACAAGTATGAGTACTGAGTCAAGTCAGAAAGATATTGGGAGTTCTTTGACTCTCGTACCTACCATAGTTAATGGAACGCCTTATACTTCTTCCACCACTATGGTTGTAATGCCAGAGGTTCCAGTCATCACTCCTGTCCAACCTACAGTTGCTACTCAACCTATAGTGATAAACCCTTTTGGGTCTATTTTTGGTACACCTTGGTACAATACTCAGTCCATCCCTAGGAACTCTAGCCCTTTCTCTTATGTTATGTCAGGTTTCACATCGCAATTTTCATCCTCCATTCCAGCATCTAATCCAAATCCTAGTATTATACTTGGGGGCATGGCTCCTATGCATATTCCACTCTCGTTTGGTGGTGCTCATATTCCCCAAACAACTCCTATGGTTGGAAGCCTACCTCTTTTTAACCCTAGGTCTAACCTTGGCCTTAATGTTCCTGGATGGAGTAATCAACCAAGCTGACAAGATGCTAATTATGCTTCTTCCTTTATACCTACCTCCTCCACACTGATTCTAACCAAGATGTTTGGCATGTATAATCCACCTCTATCCTTTGGATTCCCACCTAGAGGAGGTCAATTTCATACTTTAGGAAACCCCCAACCTGGAGCTACTCTGGCTGGGGGAAATATTTACAACCCTCATCGTAACATCCCTATGGGAATGGTGCCCAACCAACCCTTTATCAATCAGTTTGGGGGGGGGTTTATAATCTCAGAAAGGGCCATGGTGCATACCAGAAACCTGGATGGGTTGTGATTCCCCAACAACAATATTTTCTGGGAGCTTGGAGCCAAATGTCGCAACCTCATCTCCCTTTTCTGTCCATGCTCAATTTTCGAGACTTGTCGAGATTAATGAATTACCTGGTGCATCATGACCTGACATGTCCCCCCATCCCCACCAAGCTTCCGTCGAATATTTTGAAATTCGAGAGCAAGACTAGTGAGAATCCTGGTGATCACATCACTACTTTTCATCTTTTGTGCTCTTCTAATTCCCCTAACAATGATTCTATTTGTTTAATATTGTTTCAACACACCCTCATGGGTATCGCAATGAAATGGTACATAGATATAACAGGGGGGACGTACGGAAATTTTAATCAGATGGTTTTAGTCTTCTTCAACCACTTTCAATTGTCAATTCATTACGACATTGGCATAGAACTCATGCCATCCTTCCACCAGGACAAAGCCACCCATATCTCAGATCACATCCAAGAGTGGCATAGATAGAAGAGGTTGATAAAGGATTACATTCCTCCATAGTTTCTATTGGAATGGTTCCTTAAGTCTTTACAACCTTGTATTTTGAAGGATGTTTCTACATCTGGAGTTACGTCTGAGGAAGAAGTGATTTTTAAAGTTCAACAGTTAGATCTTATATATGCTCATTTTGGGATGTTATACAAAATTATTTGTGACGCACCGAGGTCAAGTTACAACCCTAGACAAAATCCCAGGCTTCATGTCGATGGCATTATAGGCTCTGCAAATGTTAAATCTACAGACTTGGTGACAAACCAGTTGAAAGAGTTGTCTCTAAACCACTCTGTAGGAGGGAAAGATTCATCTGTATCCTCCACTCCCACTCAGTTGGTGGATGTACATTGTGTGCAATCGTTGACCAACCTAAATGGTAACCAACAACCATGAGGGAATAAAAGGAAAGGGCATGGTAACAATCGTAAGGGTGGGAGGAATAATAATAATAATAAACCCAAGGACAATGTTAATGATGAGAAACCAAACAATAATGTTGGTGATGGAAAGAAAGAAAGGTGAAAGGTGAAGTTTCCTTGCAAAATTTGTATTGATGATCACCTTACCCACTTGTGCCCCAAACTTGAGGAAGTTGTGAGGCTTTATCTCTACCGCCCTCCATGTTGACTAATCCTTTTCTGCATAATCAACACATGGCATCGAGCTCCTCTAATTCCATAAATGCGGTGTGCAGAAGTCAAAACCCACCGACACAAGACAGTGACCATCTATGCATCAATATGGTCAAGTCACAAATTAATGTATACACTAGGTATTGTGATTACAACTCTTCACAAGCTATCCCAGGTCTAGAGTCTCCCCCTCCTCTGGAGACTCCTTTACAGATCGAAAAAATAGAGCCTCCACCTCATATTCCAAAAGGAGTACTCAAACTCTCTACCCACAACCCTAATGCTAGAGCTGCCCATAATTACTCTATTGTTGAGGATCTAGGTCAAACCCCTTGCCCGATGTCAGCTCTGGAGGTACTCCATACATTTCCTTCATAGAGGAATTCCTTGTTATATGCGTTAGGACCTCTGGACCCTATGGATCTAAGGTTATCAAGTTTGATGTCACAGATGTGAAGCCTCGATTGCCTTACCATGTGGCCTTTCAAATCCATGTGGATTACTCAAAGTATACCATCAAATGTACTTTTATTGATGAAGGCATTGCAACGTGTGTGATTTCCCTGGTTGGAAAGTCATTGGCTCTCCAACCCTCTCTCAATATTCGACCATGTTGACCACATTTGATGGTTTTTTTTTCCATCCCCACGATATGCTTCCTTCCTTTCTGGTCCAGTTAGGAGGGAAGACCATGGAGGTGGATGTCGAGGTGGTTGATGCACCCTTTGAATATAAATTATTACTAGGGCATAACTGGACTTATGCTATGACTGCAGTCATATCGTCCATTTTTCATACTTTATGTTTTCCTCACAATGGGAAAATCATGACAATCGATCAATTTTCCTTTGCATACGCTAGCCCCAATGCTTCAGTTGGATCATCGATCCCCATGATCGAAAATTCTCAGCCTGCAACTAAGAATATTGGTGTCCACTTCTTTCTGCACTTCATATTTTAACGATCCTTGGACCCTACCTTCCCCGACCATGTCTTGTGAAGGTCAATCACTTATTGGAATGGAAATTCCACTATTAGCGATAGAGATAGCAAATCAGTTTATTCTCAACTCTACTGTCGACCCAGGTCATGTCTCATCGCAAACAGATGAGGAGAATCATGTTCTCTACCTCATATGGGCCACTTCATTGTCTTGATCACATGATTGCCTCGACGACACTTTACCTTTGGATGAAGAAATCTTAGAGGCCATGAATGGTTTCGATAGGCCATGGGATGATATGCAATATTTCTCTTACATTCTCCTAGAGCTTGTTAGGATCAAACAAGACAATTTTAGATCCACCTTGAGTGAGATAGTTGGTCACGTTGTAGTTCCAATTTATATGCACGAAATTTATGTTGAAGGAAACATGGCGAGTATCTGTCCTACCATCATGATCGATATCTATCGTATTCCTGGTAAAGTTGAAAATGTATATGTCGGTGTGGATTGCTCTCCTGAAGAAATTATGATCTAAATCAAGATCTTAAAAGAATTTTGTGATGTATTCTCTTGGCCATATGAAGAGATGTCAGGAATCGGCCCTCAAATTATCGAACATGAGATTAAAACCTATCTGAATGCTAAGCATGTTCGACAATGAATTAGAGTTGTTAATCCCAGGAAGGCCCCTGCTATTAAGGCAGAGGTGGAGAAACAACTTAATGCAGGTTTTATCTATCTGGTTCCCTTGACTGAATGGGTATCCAATCCCGTTCCTGTGAAAAAAAAGAAAGGAACCATCCATTTATGTATGGACTTTCGAGACCTAAATAAGGCTTGTCCTAAAGACAACTTTCCTACACCCTTCATTGATCAAATTTTCAATGAGTGTGTGAGAAGTGAGGTTTTTTCTTTTATGGGTGGATTTTTAGAATACAACCAGATTTAGATTAAACCCAAGGATCAACATAAGATGGCATTTCTTTGTCCTTGGGGTACATTTGCATACTGCAAAATTCCTTTCAGCCTTAAAAATGTTGAAGCAACCTTCCAACGAGCCATGACCTTCGCTTTTCATGATCTCAAGCATATAGTCGAAGCTCACCTTGATGATCTTGTTGCTCACTCTTGTAAGAGAGTGGATAACCCTACCCACCTTCAGCTAGTTTTTGAGAGATGTTGGTATTATCGCATCTGTTTAAATCCTCACAAGTGCATCTTTTGCACTAGGTCAGTTTGTATTTTAGGATTCTTAGTTTCTGAATCTGGGATCATGGTGGATCCTTTAAAGGTTGAGGAAATACTTTGATTGCCTCCCCCGCGCAACATTCACCAGCTTCAAGGTTTTCAGGGGAAAGATAACTTCTTACGACGGTTTATAGTAAACTATGCCAATATTACTAAAGGTTTCATGCATCTCTTGAAGAAGGACACTCCACTTATATGGGATGAGCGAGACCAAGAATCCTTCAATTCTCTAAATAAATCCTTGGTATCGACGCCTCTGTTGAAGCCTTCAGACTACAGTAGAGATTACTTGCTTTATATCACTGTGTCCGAAGGGACGGTTGGTATGGTTTTAGTTTAGGAGGATAATGATCTCCATGATCACATTGTTTACTATCTTAGTCCAAACTTGGTCAGACCTAAACTCAAATATTCTCATGTTGAGAAGCTAGCTTTGGTTGTCGTTCACGCATTTCAATGATTACGACACTATATATTGCTTTTCAAAACTACCATAGTTGTTGATGTCAACCTGTTTCAATACCTCCTTACTAGGCGTATCATAGGGGGGAATATAATAAATGGATTGTCATCTTGCAAGAGTTTGACCTCAATTTTGCTTCGATGAAATCCAAGAAATAGCTATTTTTTGCCGAGTTAATATCAAAATTCCCTCAATTAGATGAGGATGTTATTCATGTAAATTCATTTGTGGATGAACACATTTTCCTTATATCGTCATCAGACCCCTGTTATGGAAATATTTTGATCTATCTTCAAACCTTGAAGTTCCCTCGGCATCTTTCAAGAGATGATCGAAGGCGTATACAATATAAAGCTATGAACTACCTTATTATAGGCGACACTATGTATCATCGAGACATAGATAATATCCTTCATCGTTGCTTGAATAACAAAGAGGTTGAGTCTGTGCTTAATGACTATCATAGTGGGGCTTGTGGTGGTCATCTATCCGAGTTTACGACAACCCATAAGATATTGCGAATCGGTTATTTTTGGCTGTCTATTTTTAAAGATTGTGTCGAATTAGTCAAGAAGTGTCACCACTGCCAGGTGTTCACTCAGAATATGTGCTCGCATCCATCCCTTCTTCACCCGATCATCACCATCGATCCCTTCATCAAGTGGGGGGTGTATTTTGTGGATTGCAACCCAACCTCGACTCGGGGCCATCAACACATTATCGTGGTCGTAGCCTACTTTACTAAGTGGGTCGAGGACACGCTTACAATTAAATTTGATGGTAAGACTGTTGCATTTTTCATTTTTAATCAAATTATATCTAGGTTTGGAATCCCAAGTGAGATTGTCATTGATCATGGAAGTCACTTTCAGAACAAAATGATGAAAGAATTTGCATCGAAACTGGGGTTTAAACATCTTCATTCTTCCCCTTAATTGTTGGCATATTTCTTACGGGCAGATAGAAGGCAGAGTATTTGTTTGTCATTGATGGCAAGCTCAGCAGTGTAAACTTAGACTAGCAGCGCAACGATGATCGCATGGCAAGATCAGAAGCGTAAAGTCCATTTCGGAGTTTCGGATACCGGGAGTTGGAGGAGTCAAGGAAGCAACTCATGGTATAAAATCGTGAAATGCCGAATTGCGAAATTGCGACATGGAGTTTCAAGGATCGCGACATGGAGTTTCAGAGTTTCGACGATCACGACTTGGAGAGTCGAGATGCCTCGCAACAAGAAATCGCGACATGCGAAATTGTGAAATGTCGAAATGCTAAACCGCGAAATGTTGAAATGCGAAATTGTGACATGGAGTTTTGGGGATCGCAACATGGAGTTTCAGGGATCGCAACATGGAGTTTCGGAGTTTTGGGGATCGTGACTTGGAGAGTCAAGATGCCTCGCAACAGGAATTCATGACATGCGAAATCACGAAATGCCGAAATGCGAAATTACGAAAGGCACTAACAACTAAACTCCATTTCAGAGATCGCAACTTAGAGAGTCGAGATGCCTCGCAACAGGAATTCGCGACATGCGAAATCGCGAAATGCCGAAATGAGAAATGCCTAAATGATTGAAGCTAGTCTAGCTAAGCTCCTTTTCCAGAGTTTCGGCGATTGCGACATGGAGCATAAAGATATATTATCACAGGAATTGTCGAAATGTCGAATTGTCGAAATGTGAAATGGCTAAATCAACGCGAGACCCTGTGCTTGTAATCCAATGGTGTTGGATACTTGGAAATCTAATCGAAGGGCTACTTTTGCTCTTCATGATTAATTGTTCAGCTACGATTCATTTAGCAGAACCGAATCATGGTTCTTGGAAAGTTGGCGTTTCAGTTCCTGAAGCGTTGTTCTAGGGATTTGAGGGGTAACTGAAGGGGTTGTAGTGTATAAAAGTAACACACAGTGACTATGTGTGGTTGGTCATTCTGAATGAAAAATGAGTTGAACTGTAAGAAAGGGAAATTTACAGTATGCACAGTGTGAGATAAAACTCAAAGATGAGTAACAGATGAGGAATAGACAGAAGCAGGAGTAGAATTGTAGAATAGCTTGAAGCAAAGCAGAATTGCAAAATAGACAGAGGAAGAGAAGAATTGCAGAACAATTAGAAGCAGACTAGATTTATAGAACAGAGAAGAAGTGGTAAGAATCGATTTATTTGTGTTGTTGGTTATTCAATCATTTATTTATAAACAGGGTGTTAGGGAGGTGCTAGGGAGGACTGTTGTCCTTAGAGGTTCAAGTGAGTGCTTGAACATAGGGAGTTGTAGCTTCCATCTGGTTGCAGCCAAAAAAACTAGGGTGGCAGGGTGGTGCAAGGGAGAACTTTTGTTCTCTATTATACAG